>PVKM010029686.1:0-17638 GCA_004027735.1 Carollia perspicillata | reverse complement strand
GCTTCCCAAGGAGTGTGGGTCTGAAACCCACCGGAAAAGGCACTTGCCTTCGCTTTCTGCTGCCGGTGTTCACACAGTGGGCATTCTAGTCCACGTATTGTGGGGCGTCCTCATATCAGGAGGCGTGGGGGACACCACTCACTCAGCGTCTCTCCTGGAGGCCCCACTGCTTTGCCATTCCACACGGTCGCGGACTCCCGCCACGGCGAAGGCTCCATTGGCTCTGACACACTGTGAACCACAGAGACTCTGGCTGTTCGGGGAGCTGGTGCGGCCGCTCAGCCCCTCCAAACACGGGGCCCGGCCCAGCAGTGTTAGCGGAGCTTGGCAGACAGGGATGGGGGGGCGCTCAGGAAGAGGCTGCAGCCTGGGGCCTGGGCTTTGGCCTTGGGCAATGGTGGCTTTGGCCAGAGTCCTTGGCGAGGACGGAGAGTGGTGTCTCTTCTCACACGTGTTGTAGAGCAGCAAAGAGGTGATGGGGTGAACCCTGGACAGGGAACAAAAAGGAGAAAGAAAGGAGGAGCTTGCAGGGAAAGTGAGACCTGAAGAAAGGAACACACGGGGGCTCCGTCCTTCCCGGGAACCCCCTCCAGGCTCGGGAGCAAGAATTCCCCTTTCCCCAAACAGGCGTCCAGGGACGTGCACGGCCAGCGGCGTGGGGCTGCGGGTCACATCGTGGTTTGTTCGCGCCTTTCCTGACCCCCTCGTCAAGGCTCCGGTTCTGGGATCAAGACGAGAAGCAGCCCACTCACCCTCCAGGGCGAGGCCTTTCTCTGGGCGGCCGTGCTGTCTCCGGGAGCACACAGCTTCCCATGCCTGGTGTGGGCCGCCCTGGAATCCAGCCCAGGTGGGCACAGCTGGGTACCGTGTGGGTGCCGGGCAGCGTCAGGTGGACTCCAACAGGGAAGTTCTGAATGGAGAGCTTGCTCTGGAGACACTGCGGTCCAGGTTGCCCAAGTAAAGGAGGGTCCGGAAACTGGACGGGACCCAAGGTGATGGGGACGGAGCCCTGCGCAATGTGAAGGTCAACACAGGAAACCCCAGAATGCAAGAGGCACTTTACGGAAGTCCCGACTGGAACAGTAAAGGCAGCCCCGCACTTCTCCTAGCAAGAGCCACGGGCGGAGTGGGACATGTAAAAGAAGGTGTGTTCACACGTCAAATACTCTCATAACCGAGGCAAAATGAACAATTCAATTTCAGGAGCTGGAGAGGAGAACACTGGAAATGGATCTCGAGAGGAGATAAGCTGTCTCACTCTGCGCCTTTGTAACTCCCTCCAGCGCTTCTCCAGACCCCGTGCGGGGACACGCACAGGCACCAGAGCAGCGGCGGCACTTGTGCCTTCCACGGGGCGGTGAGCCCAGGACCCCGGGAGGCCCGAGGTCCATGTGTGCACGGCTCCCCCAGGGACCGGCTGTCCCCGCCACCCCCTGGGGCACACTGGAGGGCACACACACACATGCCCTCTCCTGGGACGATGCCTGGCCCCAAACAGGTGCTCGGTAAACCTTAAAAAGGAGGGACTCACTCATTTCACAAAGGCTATGGAGCAGTCTCCCTGGGGGAGCACTGTGCGGGTGTTTGCACACTAAGGTGGGACGTTTGCCTTCAAGGGGGTGAGGGGCGTTTCCTGTGCGTGCATTTCGGCGCGGTGTGAGAGGTAAACAGCTGGAGGGGCCCCGAGGCCGAGGTAGCTAAGCCTGTTCAGAAAGACAGGATGGTCTGCACAGATGAGCCCCCTCTACACTCTAACACCTGCGATAAAGGCAGACCGGGGCCGATGTCATCCGATTGTGGGTGCGGGATGTAGAGCCCTCCCCACTGTATCCTGAGGGCTAATGGGTTGCTTCTCCACGCTGACCTCAGCACCTGGAGCTCAGGCACTGTGCGGCCCCTAGCCGTCTCCTCCGCCCCAGAACTTAGAGCAGGGCCCAGCAAACAGCTGGCGCTCAGCGAGTGCTCGCCGGGATAGGCAGCAGCCCAGGAATGGCCCCAAAGAGACTGTCAAATTCCTCTCAGCTCATTTTAAGTGCCTGGCATTTCACCCAATCTCCCCACATATGGCTTATCTACAGTTGGGGGTAAAAAATCAAAAAAGTGTGCGTAAGTTACTTAAATTTCCAAGGAGAGAACAGATGGTGATTTGAAATAGTTATGGGAGGAAATTAATGGGAAAGAAGACAATGGCAGGAAAAACCAGTGCTTGCTCTGCAGGCAGAAACCGGGTGAGGTCGTCGGAGGGGCCACGGCACTTGGGACCCACCCTCTCGCTGCTGGCAGCCTGCAAGCTGTCACCAAGGGCTATGTGACACTCGGTGACACTCACGCCAACTGGCAAAGAGACTGTGACAAGCAGGCCTATTTTCAGTGGCAGTTGAATTGAATTCATGTCAAGAAAAGAAAAAGGTTGGGGTGTGAGAGGAGAGAGAGAGAGAAACTCTTAAGGGGGCGGAGCCATGAAGAGCCCCAGCAAAATGTCCCGGACAGCCCGCCGCTCCTGCTGGGACCTGGCAGGGAAGGTGGGGGACACGCCCCGTCCAGGGGCTGCTGGGAGACACACTCCACTCCTCTGGGGGTCGGTCCACAGCCTCACACTCGGCATGGGCGGGGCCAGAGAGCAGGGGGGTTCTGTGGTCCTGGGGTGCTGCTGTGAGGCCTCAGAGGTGCCCCGAGTAACTCAGCAACCCTCAGCCCACTGCCACTGTCACACACCACACAGGGACAGTCATTGTCCCACGGCTGCGTGTGCACATGTGCACACGTAACTGTGTGTGTGTCGGGTCTGTGTGTGTTTGCAGGGGAGAGGCGGTGGGGGAGGCAGAGGTGAGGCTCTGCGGGCAGCCTATGTTGACTGAGCCCTGCGTGGGGATTGGGGCTTGGGGTACGGTTTTAAAAAACCTTACCTTTCTCTGGTCTGGAGACATTCCAGAGGTTCAGGTGAGGAAATAGTACACAAAAGTACACAAAAAAAATAACACACAAAAGTTAAATTTATGTGTAGTATGTTTGAGAGAGATATCAGAAAAAAATGGGGAACCCTGTCTTCGGCTTCTTCACACCACGTTAGATAGTTCTGAGTTTTTCCAACCCCCCTGACCTCATGGGACAGCCGAGCAGCAGGCGGAAAGGCAGGCCAGGGTCAGCCCCAGCCTTCTCTGTTCCAGCCTGCTCTGTTCCAGCCTGCTTGGCAGGCGCAGCAAACCTCCAGGGAAAGCTGTGGTTTACAGGATGGTGGGCAGGACAGGAGCAGTGGCACGTGGCAAGGGGTCCCTCTCCGGGACGTCAGGCTGTCGAAGTTTCCAGAGCAGCCTGAGCCCCACTCGTAACCTGAGGTTCAGCCCCGTGGGAGCAGGCTGAGTGGGCGGGACGGTGAGTACCGACAGATGTCATTTCCGGGCGTGTCCGCGTGGGGGCGCACCAGCAGCGTGAGAAGCAGCAGGCCGAGTCAGGATGGCGGCCCTGTCACTTTGGGCGAGCACCACGCCCTCCGTCTGGGACCCGGACAGAATGAGAGAGGGGATGAAGGGTGGCTCCTCCAACCCAGCCGAGACACCCGAGACACCCGAGACACCCGAGACACCTCGGGAGCCCGGGCCTCAGCCCGGGCCTCACACCAGCGGGCCGCTGGTTCTCAGGCCGCAGTGTGGAGGGAATCACACTGGCTCCCCCGGGTCACCAGCCATAGGGTACAGATCAGGGGACTTTTTAGCCCCTGCCCCCAGCTCTGTCCCATTTGTCTGTGTATCACAGCCACCCTGTTTCCCAGTGGGCAAAGCCAGGGTGGCCGGTGCCTCCCCGACCCGGCCTTGGGCTGCCTCCTTCGACCCTCTCCGGCAGCCTGTGCTCCTTGGCATCCAAGACCCCTGATTCTTCCTATTCCTTTGAGGGGAGTCCCTGGTGAGTCAGAGAAAACAGCACTACCACACACCATAGTGTGACATGAACGCCCCCCGATGCTCAGCCCTTGGCCCCGCGGCCCCCGAGAACAGAACTGAAGCCTCCCACGGGATTCTGTAGGTGCTCCAAGTCCCCTTGACTTCATTTCCTCTGAATTGTTCTCGCCAGTGCTCTTGTTTCCTTCCAGCTCCCCGGAGAGGAAGGAGTGAGGGGAACGGGGAGGCGGGGTCGGGAGTGGTCCTCTCACAGGAGGGAGGGTGGCCGTCACTCCCCTGGGTCTGCTTGGACAGGGTACTCGCAGCACCCCTCCTGGCCGGCAGAGCGGACACCTACATTCTGCTTCCAGGGGGAGACACGGGGACCAGGGCCCCTGTGCCTTCTCATGGCCTAGGGAGATGGTTATATTTTTCAAGGAAAGGGCCCCACGAGATCCGCCAGACTTAGTCCCCCCATCCGTGTTTGCGTTGAGAATGAACCCCAACGGGGAGGGAGCCCGCGAGGCTGCAGGCATCTCCTTGTTATTGATTTTTTAAGTGTGTTCACTACTCGGCTCCTGAATCCATTACAGAGAGCAAATACATATTTAAATATTTATTATTATCCGAGACTGTGGTCATACACTTCCTCATCCGCCCACTCCCATCTGCTCTGTGATTGACGGAACAGATGGGAGTCGCACCCGGTTCCAAAAGCCAGAAGACAGGGCGCTTTTTGCGCATTCACCAAGGGGACCTGGGAGCCGAGGCGGCGGAGAGAGTGCACGTCTTCCTGTCGCCTCCCTCGGGCCTCCCTCCTGAGCGAGGATGGAGGCCGCAGAGGTTAACACCGTGCCAAGGAACGCCACAAGAAGAACAGTGATGACTGGGTCTCTGCTCCACTTGGCAGCGCTGTCCTCACATTGTCCTCCCAAGTGCAAACCCTGTCGCTACCCCAGATCCTCAGCCTCCTTCCATCCCCCGTGGTATCTCGCGCACCCAGTTCTGAGCACTGCCGAGTCTGCAGTGTGGCCTGATTGTACCCCCCGACTCCATCTCCGCCAGCCACCGGACCTCCAGCTCTCTCTCCGCCTCTCCCCCCCGGACGCCGATTCTCTGTAAAACAAGCAGAGGAATGCAGAAGGGGCCTGGGGGCACGGAGGGCGGGCCCGGACGTGCTCGGAGGTGCTGGGAAGACGGCAGAGTCTTGGCGCACAGGCAGTGAGTGCCTGCTCCTATATCTATCCTGCGAGGCAGGCGGGACACTCTGCTGTGGGCTGATGACAGCCATTGGAGGTTTGCTGGGGTGACAGGAGTCATGTGACTGTGTCTCTGTCTTGGAGAGACGATTCCCGGAGGGAGCAGGGAGAGGGGTGGAGAGGGGAGAGAATTCACAAGGTCAGCTGGGCCACGCCTGGAAGCCGAGCTATGTGAGTGCAGGTGCACACGGAGGGCAGGTGAGTCAGGACAGGGTCCCCCAGACGGTGGAGTCCCGGGTGGAGTGGAAGCAGCATAGAAGAGGGGGGATGACGCCCAGCTTCCCCACCTGAGTGACGGGACGGAGACGGAGACAACACGTGGGCAGGGGGAGGGGAGGGGGTAGAAAGAGGGGTGGTGGGCAGTGTCGAAACGGTCGGGGCTGAATCACTCATGGATTCTCCAACCGGAAGAGCAGAGTGAGCAACCGATCATTAACAGCATGCACGTTTTATCGACTGAGAAGTAGTCATCTCATCTACTACAGTTAAAAATGTACACACCTTTTACCCAGGAAACCTACCCTTAGTCATCCCGCCTATTAAGAAATACGCTCACATGTGCAGGAGAAACGCGAGCCGACTTTATCGAAGCATGGCAACGGAATAGACCATTAGAAATGGCTTTATTGTACATGCACAGAGGAACAAGTACGTGAAGAGTGAAATTCGGGCCCTGGCTGGGTGGCTCGGTCGACTGGAGCTTCGTCCCGCCCCCCAAAGTGTGCGGCTCCGATCTCCAGGTGGGGCGCCTGTGGGAGGGAACTGGTCGCTGCTTCTCTCTTACACTGGTGTTGCCGCTCTCTCTCGCTCTCTCTCTCGCTCCTTCTCTCACTAAAACCAATAAGCATATCCTCAGGCAAGGCTTTTAAAACTTCTATAAATAAATAAATGAAGGAATGGTGGCGGATGAGTACAACGAAATGGCGTACACAGTGAAAAGGGCGACGGTGGGCTGGTGAGCGTTTTACAGAGAGGTCCCTGGAGCTGGGGAGGGGAGGTTCCGGCTTGCAGCCTTTCTTTGATTTCAATGACAGGAATGTTCTCTTCACATCTGGTTTTGACCCACCAGGGTGATGTCCCCGAACGTGAAATTGCATGACGACGCACAGCTGAGGCTTCCAGCAGCCAGTGTGAGCCTGCTCGGCACATGCCTGGGAATGAACTGCGTCTTTTTACATCGGCATCAGGGGTCCTCAAAACAGTGATGTTGAGTGGAAAATGCAAGTTGTAGGACGATGATCTTAGTGCGACGACATTTCAGGGCGCTAGGCGTAGTTGAGAGCGAGGGGCTGGCATCCCCACGGCGGGATCTTTACTGGAAGAGACCGAAGGGCGTCCTTCACCTCTCTCCTCCTCTCCGCCACATGAGGACGCAGAGGGAGGCGGCCATCTGCACCCCAGGAAAAAAAAGGGCCCTCACCAGACGCCAACCCTGAGCACACCTTCCTTTTGGGCGTCCAGCCTGCAGAACTGTGAGCGATGAGTCTTTTGTTTTAGTTGTTCAATCCACGGTAACTTGCTGAGGCCACACCAGTGGGTAGTGTTAAACAGAGAAGACTGAGAAACAGCCAAAGCCAAACCCTGAGGACCTACAGTCAGTGCAGTCTAATTAACGGCTTCAATGACGTCTTCACGAAGTCCGACTCTCCGGGGCAAGAAGCATTATGTTTATTTTATTTTAGGGGGCACATACGGTTTGTCTCTTAAATACAAATGATCACACAATCAGGGGAAATTACCCTGCAGACCAGCACATCTGCGTATTTGCTCAGAAGACACTGGGATCGTCCCTTTCAGAGGAGGCGTGACGATCCAGCCACGTGGGCAGCACAGGGGCGGACCTAACGCAGTGGAAATGGGGCTAGCCTTCCCCTGCTCGTGGCTGGTGATGGTGGAAAGACTGGAAAGAAAGAAATTGGTGTAAGGAGGGGAAAATGCGCCGGGAGAGATTTCAACGTACACCCTCGCCACCTCTGCACTTCAGCTGGGCTGATTTTCAGCCCGTGCCCGTGCTCGGTGGCGCCCAGCCACCCTGCACACTTCCTCCTTTTCCACGTCACAGTCACCAGATGTTTGGTGATGCGTCTGGAAACCCTGCTCTGCCTCCACGTCGCCCGCGACAGCGTGCTCCCTAGGAGGAAGTCTGGATGGCTCTGCCCCGGGCCGGCCATTCCCTGCAGCCGGGGCCAATCCCCCCTGCTCGTCTCCCCTCTCCGCTGCTCCTCAGTACCGGGCAGGTAGAAGCCCCGCACCTGAACTCGTGCTGCACAGGACCCATGAACCAAGCAGAGGGAGGGTCTACAAACTTCAGGGCAGAGTCCAGGGCGACTTCCTTCTCACAGAGAAGCAAAATCATCCTCTTGACTTGTTATCGTTCAGCATTGCATAATTCGGTGTAATTCAGGGGTGTCCAACCATTTGGCGTCTCTGGACCACCCTGGAAGAAGAAGGGCTGTCTTGGGCCACACAGTAAATACACACACACTAACGAAAACTAATGAGAAAAAAAGGCTTTAAGTAAATGTATGACTTTGTGTTGGGCCGCATTCACGGTGACCCCAGGCCATCGACAGTTAATTGGCATCTGTCATACAGTAAACGCTCCATGGTTAGTACTGCTGAGGGAAAGACAAACATGCGATTTTTATCATATAGCCAGAATGAAATAAAAGCAACATCAGAGGTGCCACAAATGACCTTGGGAAAACAGTAATGGTAACATCGGGGCTGGGCAGGCCTCTGGGAAGAAGCAGCAGTGAGGCAAGCCGGAGAAAGCCAGGGCGGTTCATCAGGGGGGAAGGGCAAGCACATTCCAGGGATGTTATGTTCCGGCTGCTTGGAGCTGAAGCGTTCTTGAACTTAACACTTGGACTTGGGAACGACATGGAGAAAAACACCACTTAATCCTGGCAATTCAGTGGGAAAAAAACAACAGCAGTTGAGCCAACGGCTTGGCAAGAAGAAGACAAAAAACCCAGCTGACCCACCCCGCGTCCTCCGCTTCTCCAGTTGTTGCACTGGGACCGCGCGCATTCAGGCGTGATCCACCTCAACAGGGCTATTGTTCGGAGGAGCGGGAGGTCTCCCTCTGCAGAAATGAAACAAATAGGTGTGTGTGTGTTTGTGTGGGAGGCCTGGGATACTATAAAGAGGCGATACAATGGAGGGAAATTGCCATTCAGGGACGGAGCAGGGCTCGTGGTTAACTGCTTTCTGTGGAGAAGTGGAAAGTGCGGGGATTGTCTTTGCCAGTGCGGCGCACACGGGAGGGTCAGCAACACCGCTGTTACCCGAACAGACCCCGAAAGCATCCTACCGCTCAGGCTCTTCATTTTTCCAGCGGAGGGCAACGTTCAGCCTGAACTTTTAAAGAGAGGGGCGCCCCCTGCCGAGCTGCGGCAGAGCCCGGCAGGAAGTGGGCGGGGCGCGCTGTGAAGGTCTGCTGCCAGGAAGTGAGCCGAGAGTCCACGTCTTCTCCGGGAGCGTGGCGATGGTGGACTTGGGAATTGGCGATCCGAGTTGAGGGGAGTTGTTTTTGTGATTCATAATTACATCTGGGTTATTTGGGCGGAGAGATCAAAGTTAAAGCTTGGCACCGTGCTATTCCCAGTGGCAAACGGGATCTCTTCAATGTATTTTTTTGCCAGTGAATGATTCTGATCAAGACCGCTGTCACCATTACACTGTAATATACACCCTATTTTTAGAGTTTTTTACAAGTAGTATGATAAGTAGAAAATGTAATAAAATGTAGTGATGCGGTGGAGACATCCTTTTTGTTTCTTTCCTGCCCAGGATCTTTAATAAACCAGACATCACACGTGCACTCGTGTGCACCTGAGGTGGCACTGTCCGAGCTGCACCTGGAAGACCGAGGTGACACGTGATTACAGCTCCCACCCACTCACTGGTGACACTTCTAGAAGGGAAAGTAGGCTCCCTTCGACCAATATTTAATAAGCGTCCAGGATCAGAAGAAGGGGGCAGAAAGAGTGAAACCCTTCAAATACTGTCACAGGGCAGGAGGGGGAGCCATGTGATCAGACCCGGGGATGAAGTGTGGCAGCTGATCAAGTCATGTCTCAAACCACGGCACCTGTGCAGGGGGGCCGCCCTGATGGGGTGAGGGAGGGGGCAGCCAGGAGACACAGCGGCCTGGCTGAGCCCGGCACTCCTGGCTCTACACCTGCTGAATCCCCAGGTAAACTGGTGATGAGTGAACGGTTGTTACTGGTATAATGGTGGTGGCGTGCCTGAGGCTACAGCCAGGGCCCCTCAATCTCTCCTCCTTCAACTTGGTGCTTGCACCCCACACCCCGGTTCTCACCTCTGCTCCCCATCTCCCTGCATTAGCCCCTCTGCGTGGAGTGTGGAACTATTCACCGACGCTCCAAGTCACCTGCTGCTGGCTGGCCCGGCCCGCACGGCCGCCTCTTGCGAGAGGTCATGGATACAGGTCAAGTAATGCAGCGTACTTTTATCAACGGGTCGTTGCTTCAGTTCCACTGTGGCGAGGATTGTCTCCGGTTTCTCGGAGGCTTCTGATGGCCCTGCATGTCTGTAAGGAAGGATTACTTGCACCTGTTGTTTCTATTTTAAACCCTGAAGAAAAAAAAAACACCAAGGCTTACACAGTCTGTGGAATAGCAACAAAGAAGATTGGGGTTCGTAATTCCCAGTCCTGATTCTTTCCTGTTTTGTCTCGGGAGCTTGTTCAGCAGAGAGAAGCCAGGGACATGGGAGGGTCAGGGACTCTCTCTCAGAAAATCATCTGTGGGTTTCTTTTGAGAAAACAGGTGGCAACGAAGGTGGTGAAAGTGACGTGGAGGAGCATGAATGCTGGACAGTGGGGTGCTCTTTGGCTCACCCCATTTCCGCCGATGACAGGCTTTGTGGGAACGCGCTGCTGCTGAACGGCCTGGGGAGCCTGTAGCACAGAGAGAATCTGACTGTGAACTCATTCACCTGGTCCTAATGCACGAATTAGGACAGGGGCAGAAAAGAAAGCTTTCTCTGCCTAGGGCCTCGTCCTCCCCTCGTGCTAATGCTTCAAGCGTGTAACGCCACGCCTGCCTCCCCTGGGACGAAGCAAAGACAACCGGATTGATACAGGGACCGGCCTCCGATTGCAAAGGCAGAGAATGAGCCACCTCTCAGGTCAAGCACTGATCACTGAAACATTCAATACTACTGGTTGCAAATTATAAGCCAACAGGGACCCATTGCTCTAAGTCTAGCCCACGGTAGGCACTTAAAATATACTTGCCAAGTGAATGAAAACACAAGAAGGGATGCTTTTTAGTAAATTGAGTCATACTCTCGAATTCCTTATCGGAATAAATTACACCCTATTGTGTCATACAATAATTCGGATGTCAGCTAAGAAAACCAAACCAATCAAACAAAACCCTCTCTACTTTAGATGGAAGCCAGGGAGACGAGAAACAAATGAGAACGCATATGTGAAAGGCCTATTGAAAGAGAAACTATTCTTATTATTTTTGGGTTCTGCCCCTGTGTCAGGTAATTACCCGTCTCCAAACAGCCACCCAGGTGTCCCCGGGGCACACTATTTACAGAGGCCTCTCAGTGAGTCCTTTTGTGGAGGGGAGAAAGAAATCTCCCTCCTTCCCTCTTTCTTTTTCTTCTTTGTCCCCAGCTCTCTTTCCTTTCTCGGCTCAAGGTAGTCTGTGCCCCCACAGCAACGTGCGGAGCTGCTCAGGGCGCAGAGCCAGAGAGCCCAGGTCCCCGCCCCCAGACACTCCCCGGGCAGAGCAGAGAAGCCAGAAGCGCCGAGCTCGGGGGTTTGCCCGATTGTTGGCATTTCTCGGGGCGGGGGCGGGGGTGGGGGTAACGCTGCTGTGCCTGGTGCTATCCACGTGCCCCCTCTGGTTCTGGCTCCCAGTGTGTGTGTGTGTGTGTGTGTGTGTGTGTGTGTGTGTGTGTGTGTGTGTTTCCGTGTTTCCGAGCCCACTGAGCTGCTAGAGAAAGTTCTTTCCCTCTGAGATTTTGTAGGTGTAACATCTCGGCCCCCACAGCCCACCTGCACCAGTCTCCGTGTGCCCTCGAACAACTGGTGTTTTTAAGTGTGCTGACTCTGGGTGGGTTACCGAAGCATGAAGCAACCCGGTAAAGCTGAGATTCTGGCCTGAGGAGGGGACGGGATCCAGCTGTCCAAGGGATGGCGGCCAGACCCAGCCCTGTCAGAGAAGGAGGGGGCCTGGACCCCCAGCACAGCCACCTGTGGTGGGGGGAGCACACACAGGAAAGCGAGGGGCCGTGGGTGCTCACGAAAGGTACAGTGAAGCGAAAACTGCCTTAGCATAGAGCTGGGTGGTTAACGATGCTGTGTTTCTTTTACAAGTTTTCATGCAACATGTCAGGGTTTTTTTTCCCAAGGAGTGACTTTATGGGTCACTGAGGGACTATGGCCTCTTAGAGCCCCCTCTGAGTGACAACCTGGCTGACTCCAAGGTCCCAGAAGGACTCTCTTGCGCCTGGCGGGGACGAGCACTCTTCAGTAACACGGGATTCTACCCAGATTTTGCCACAGCTGGCTGAGGCCTGTTCCGAAAACTCTACAGTCTGCTTTTAGACCAGCCTGGAGAGCAGAAAATGTTGGCTGTAGACTGCATGGTTTTGCCTTGCAGAATCATTGAGCCACCAGCTGGAGGCGCCCTTACCGGACCACGGTAAAGGGGACAGTGGGACCCTCAGTGCAGAAAATGCCATTGCACTGGGCTGGGAGCGAAAGCCCCCTTCTGCTGTGAGAGGGCATTTAACTCATCCGTCCCAGCCCCTCAGTCTGAAACCTGATTGCTTCCTCTTTGGAAACTGTGTGGCTCTATTTAAGGTCCTTGCCTCCTTTTCTCCCTTAGGAGAATCAGGTAATGTCTGGGCTCCACCCGAGGGCCTGTAGCCCAAGGTCATGGTCAGCTGGCCCCACTTCAGTGTCTCCTTAGATGCTGCCTTGTTTTCACCGTAGACGGGACAGCCTCCTTCTTGGTACGCTGTCCCCCCAACAAGGCCTGGACGAGATGGGTGGGTCTAGAACAGTCCATTGTGCCCAGGAAAAGCATAGGCGAGGACCAATGAAGTGGCTTCTCCAAACAAGACGTCAGCGCTGGGTTCAGACCTGGCTATTGTATTATAACCTCTCGAGGAACACCTTACATGCTGCTTCGGGAGTCTCGGTGCCGTCGATGTGGATGTGGCCGGGCTGGGGTGAAGCCCCAGCGCAAGCAGTTATATTGTAGGAAGAGGGACCCAGATGTTTTGCATGGCACGGGGTCCTAGAGAATTGGAGGGGGAATCACAGGGCCGTGTGCCCCCTCCCCCACCCCTGGTGACACTAAGTAGTTGCCTGTGGTCTTTCCCCACCTTTCTAAGCTCTTTCCACGGCTCAGCAATAACTTTTTGATTGTCTGCTCTGGGGAGTCATCCTCCGTTTCAGCAGCCTTTGGGGAAAGGACAGTGTTTTTTTCTCAGAGGGTAGAACATTTTGGAATGTGTTAGCAAAAGAAAGAGAAGAAGCATGTTTTTTTCTTATGAAACAAAAAAGTGTCAGAGACTCCTAGGGACACTGGGCAGAGCTTTCGTTTGAACACCCTACAGGGAACAGGCAGCGCAGCTGTAGTGGCCGAGGAGTCCCCTCTCGAGCCAGACCAGCCGGCCGCATGGCCGCCACAGATGCGCACCGCTCCTGCCTTTGACGCCACCAGCTGTGAGACTTCCACAGGACCCAAAGGTAAGCTTGTCAAAACCCTGTATGTAGCCCAAGCTCAAGGAGGTCTTGGAGCTCGGTCTTTACTGCGTGCTGTTCCAACGGACAAAGCAGAGGGGGCAGGGCTTCAAATCTAATCGCTTGGGGCCTTTCTAAACACACAGTCCCCAGAGTGAAAACATGACCCCAGGCCTCAGAATATGCATTTTTCACAAAGAGCCCAAACCATTCTTAAGCATACTTAGCTTGAGAAATTGTGGCCAAGCAGTGATAAAACTATAATAGTATTAAGTGAACTGTTGATGAATAAATTAACTAAAATAAAAAACATCAGTTTTCTTTAATGTGTTTCTGCCTTCAAGCAAATCAAACAGTTCACTCGTCTGCCGTCCTTTGCATTATGGGTCCTCAAATACTTTGCTTTACAGGCAAGGCCCTGTTTTATGTCTGCCCGTCTTTCTGCCTTCCACTGGAACACACACGGCATCAGGGACAGAACCATCATCAGGGAAACTCGGAGTGGGTAAATGAAGTGAAACGCAGCACTTGGTGCACGGGGGGAGCACCGAGGTTCCGAAGGTTCCTTGGCTGAGGACGCTCTGCAGGAAGGCGGGAGGGCCTCTCTTGTGGCTCTCTGACAGCATCTTGACTAACCTAGCCATTTTGCTTTGATTTCTAACTGCTCAGATCTTTGCATCCTCAAGGGACTCTGCTTTGCTTATTGCAGCATTCTGCCCAGGCTTCTGGGTCCATGGCTGTTCAGACTTGCTGTGCAAATATGCCCATTTCCGGTGAAGTAGACTGAGGGACCAGCCCCTGCAGCCCTGTATTACCATATGATGCGCTCTGTGGATGGTCTAAAGCCAAGAATCATGGCCGCAAGGGGAACAGCCAAGGCAGGGCGGAAGGCTCTGGTTGTGCACAGGTTTTCCTCTGGTGCCACTTTGCAAACTCACCACCAAAAACATGGATGCTTCAGGCCAAGGACCTGACATCTTCATTGTGTGCAGACAGGCTCCTCTGCGGGACAGCGGGACTGCTGTCCGGTGTACACGCCGGGCCGTGGACAGTGCCCCAAAGCACATTCCCCGACCTTATTTAAAATGTCTTGTTTCCCTCCTTCTTCTCTCCAGGACAGCGGCACACAAGATGTGTGGCAGAGCCGTGTTTGACTAAGTGGATGGCTTTAGTTTTATTGACTTTTTAAATGAGAAATACAGAGCCAAGAATGCCTTTTCCCCACAAATTATGTCCTGACAGATCACGTATTTGCTCTGCATGCCTGTTCTTCAGTGCATCTCGCTTCCTGCACAGCCATCTCCTCTCTGAAATGCTGGTGACACGGCTTAATGCACCCAGGTGCGCAGCTTGAATGGCGAACACGTGCATTTCGACCCATTTCTTTCAGTAAAAGCTGTACCTCCCTTCCTCTGCCCTTTCCTTCCTTCTTGATGCTGTCTCCGTTTTGAAACACATCCATTATATTTTTGTAGATTTATAGTCACTAAACACACCATTGTCCATGGCTGAGCCGGGTATTTCACTAGAGAAATGTTCAAAAACAAATTCCTCTCAAATGTAACCATATTAAAGAAACAAGCCTCAGCTCCTGAGAGCAGTGCTCACCAACTCCGTTTCCATTTCCTTGTCTTTGTTTGCGTCCTGTTGCCAGAGCCCTTACACTCCCAGCACTCCCTGGTGAGCCGCCAAGTACTGTGTGCCAGGCAGCCCGGGCAGGACACAACGCCCCGCTCTGCATCCACACCAGCCTGGGACGCACCATCTGACCTTTGCACCGCACTGGTTCTCCGAAGGACCGTTTTGCCTCAGCTGAATGTCATTTCAGCCAGTGACAATTACTTACTTCTGGAAAAAAATGTGCTGAGGGACGTGGTGCCAATGCCCGCCTGGTTATTTCTAAATTTCAGCCCAGGAAGGACATTCGCAATTAGCTCTGAGCACGTGCCACGTCGCGGGTGTCAGAGCAGCATCTCACTGAGAGCGCAGCGTCTTGCAGCGTGCGGGTCTGCACCCGGGCAGTGGCATTTCTCACGCTCAGTTTGCCTGGGGTGCGCAAAACGCATGGGTCTTTCAAACCTCTGTCTCTCCATCATGTAAAATTTATGCCGAATTTATAACCCGCTTACATGCGAATAAGAAATTTAAAAGGAACACGGATTTCCAAGTCTCCGTACTGTCAGCAATTCTTCGTGGCCCAACAAAAGTGGCTTTTCCCCTGCAGCCTTGAAGCCCTCTCTCCTGGTACTTGGGTTGTGGTCATCCTCCCGTCTCCACTGGGTTGTAGGGATTTGCGTGCATACCTGAGCTCTCCTGCTGTTCGAAGTGTCCTTGGGGACCAGGTGGTGGCCTCCCGCATTGCTCTGCCTTATAGCTGGGAGGTGTAAGTATGCATCATACAATATTTGTTCGTGGGTTATACATGTGTGTGTGCCTGTCTGTGTTAGTGCTCTACTAGCTCCCACGAGTACTTCTCAGCTCACCCCTTCACTCCAGATGACGCCAGAGGCAGTGCACAGGCTGAGCCACTTAACCGAACTGGCCCCTCTCTTCCCTCGGTCTCGTTTCGGGTTTCGATTCCTGTTGTCCGGCACCTGTGACAATTGCTGCTTTAGATAGAACCCAGTAGATCTAAATATTTAATTATTCCTTTTTTTTTGTTAACACTCGGGTTATTCGGGGTTGTTTTTAAAAATTTATAAATGTAGGACTTTTAAAAACCTTTTCCAGCAGAAGAGTCTTGTGGTTAGACAGAAGGCTTTTATTTTTCATGTTTTAAAGTTTGTTGAGACTTTCTACATGTGCAATTTAAAAAAATATTTCATGTGGATTTAAGAAGAAAACATATTCCTTAGCTCCAGGGCAAATCATATGCCTAATATTAATTATGCTGGTCAGCTGTTTTCATTCTTAGTATTCATTTCCCAGCTTGAGATTCCTTGAGAGAGAGTTATTTCAAATATTTTTCTACAATTAAGATTTCTCTCATTATCTTAGAAATTTGGTTATATAATTTTCTCTAGAATATTTCACTATAAACGATTATATATGATATATAAATATGAATTTATAGGTATCTTTGAAGCCACACGCTATCTGCAGCTTGTTAATATTAGAAGACTCTTAATTACGAATACACAACCCAGGCGTGTTTAGTTCATATTTGGAAGATTCTAATAAAAAACTAACATCCTGAGAGTGCAACATGGTGCAGTCGCTTTAAAAGACAGTTTGGCAGTTTCTTAAAAAACTAAATATACTTGTACCATATGATCGGCAATCTCTCTCCTTGGTATTTACCCAAAGGAGCTGAAAACTCATGTCCACACATGTTTATAGCAGCTTTATTCCTGATCGCCCAAACTTGGAAGCCAGCTGTCCTCCAGTGGGTGACGGATAAATCTTGAGCCTTTAGCGGTGTCTCTCCTGCTCCCCGCCCGCCCCCTTCCTGCCCCTCCTCTCCTATATGGTAATTTTGATTTCGACTCTATCCAATCACAGGGCTCCATCCAGAAGAAAGTCATCCAGGAACCCCTCCCCTCTTTGCCCCACCCGATGGGAAAAACAACTTTCTCCTTAGAGGTCAGACGGTAGGCGTGCAGAATTGCAGCCAGTCTCCGTCACAGGATGCACTGAGCAGAAGTGAGCACCACGCAAGCTGCGGCAACACGAGGAAAGCGGGCGAAGTAAGAAGGACGCGTGTGGGGTGTTTGCGTGCAGACGCAGACGCAGATGCAGGCCCTCCAGCGCCCAGCGCCAACACGCAAACGAGAGCTGCGGTGAGTCTCAGAGCCCAGGAGGTGCGGAGAGAACGCTTTGCCCTTTAAAAGCACGTGGTTTTCTCGTTCTTTTCTCTGACGGTACACCTTGAGCAGAAGTTCCAGGTCGTTCTTGCAGAGTGCATGGCATCACACCATCTGCCACGTCTGTGGTGACATCTTACACTGGGGCGACTCTCACGGGCTACTTTTAACAGCACCTTCAATGGCTCTCACTGCCAGAGAAGTGAAACGAAGCACCCCAAGAGACCCGAAAAAGCCATTCATAGGGCACTTGGAAGGAGGCAACGTAGGATGGTGCCAGGAAGTGCCCCCCACCCGAATCTGGCTCTGTAGGTCAGCGGATCTCAGGGCTTCACACAGAGGTTGCTGACTGGCAATTTCCTCAGACCCACCAGTGTGGTGTGTTTGTGCCTCAGTTAATGACCAGAGTGCCTAGTTTAAAAATTATATTAGAACAGATAGATTAGGCCAGTTCACATAAAAGGCCAGACTTTTAGCAATTGTGAAAGGGGACAGCAGGGAGTAATGCCTGGCTGGAGAGCGCCCCCTGCTGCATGAGGCTGGTGTGTGCTCCCCAGGTGGCCCCCGCCCACCACTGCATAGCCTGGTGCAGCAGGGACCCACTTCACTCACCGGGTCAGCCCCGCCTGCATAGACCTTCTGCCTGCCGGCCCTCCTGCAGAGGCAACACTGGTTCTGCAGGCAACCCCACTCCGGTCCCCGCGTCTCTCTGCACGACGGGGGAAAGGCTTTGAATGGCACCGAACCAAAGGTCATTTCTGTGGCAGCTCTTAGGTGTGTTACCAGCCACATAATTAAACTCTGTGCTTTGATTCAGCGGAGCCAATGGTAGGACCTAGTGTCAGGCCAGGACTGTGTCGAAGAGTCAGTCAGCCATTGGGTATCTTCCTGCCCCAACACACTTGGGAGAAATGATGCGTTTGCATCCACAGTGCACCGGTTTCTCATAAGAACGGGGTG
>PVKM010029685.1:0-17626 GCA_004027735.1 Carollia perspicillata | reverse complement strand
AGCATTCAGCTCACCATCCACGACTTTGATGTGGAGTATCACCAAAGCTGCAATTTTGACGTCCTGGAGGTGGGAATTTAGATTGCTTTTCAGCACATTCCAAAATTTGGGGTAGAGCTGGAAATCACTGCAAGAATTCCTAAATTCTTTCCAGTGTTCAGAGTAGTGTTCTATTCTTAGAAATTTTGATGAGTATCAGCTTTTCGTGAATGGTATTTGCAGACAAATGGGATTAATATCCTGGTTTTCTGTTTCTCTAAAAGCTTGATGGCGGCAGTTTAATCGGGAGTGAAGAGCGCCCCTGTGGGCAACTTGGGCTTAATCCTGCCAGGGTCCTGCCTCTGACCCCCTGTGAAGACTGCACCTTAGAATCATCCCTCTAAGGACACAGGGCTGAGGCACCGGTGCCTGAACTCCCACCTCCAATGGTGGGAGAATGCACCTGGCGTTGTTAACGCCCCACACTCCCTGTGTGAGGAAGCTCACTTGGGAGAGGCAGTGGGGAGGCAGAGAAGAGGCACTGGGTGGGGCATGGCTGTAAGCAGAGGCATTGCCCACCTCACCTGCAGCTGCAGTCAGAGAGGGTCCACATGGAGCAGGGTGCAAAATGCATCTGCCACAGAAGGTTTGTAAAAATATGGTCCCTGAGGCAGTTTGAGTCATTTGAACATAAGAACTTTCCCAGCACTACTGCAAAGGGTTTATCCCAGGTAACTATGATGGCCTTTGAGATTCTATTATAATCTGCTTTTCATTGCTGGGATCTAGTCATCAGGAGATTATACATATAGTGTGTGTGTGTGTATGTATGCTGAACTTTGACCTATGTGTAATATGTAAGGCTTCTAAGTATACACAAGACTCCTATCCCCATAGGAAAAGGGACTATATAGCACATCACAACAAGGGTTCTCTGGTAGAACTTAGACTCCATGAGGGCTGGGTATTTGTCTTTTTGTTTGTTTGTTTCACTGCTATACTCCTGGGGCCACAGAATACTTGATAAATAGAAAACGCTCATATGTATTTTTGGAATGAATGAAAATATCCAAATGTCTCTGATTGACACACCGGTTTACAAAGCTAGTTTGACATCCATTTCCCCATCTGAATATTCAATAGTCCTGAGAGGTAAGGGGGAATTTTGTCCACATTTTGCCATTGTCAAATAGAGGCTCAAAAAAATTGACAGGTTTTCCCATGACCACCAGGGTGGTGAGTGGAGGAGCTATGGACTGAATGCATCTACCACCCAACACTCCATGCAAACCAGTAGGAAAAGAGAGAGGTAGGCAGTACACAAGACATGGAAGTGAGTGGCCTGTACTTTCTGAAAACTTTAACACTTAAAAACTTTATTTAATTACAAAGCAAATTCTTTCCTCGAAAAGAAATGGGGTTCTCAAATCATGCCTGCACTGAGCGATTGCCGTCACTAGGAACCGCGCTTAGCAGCTCAAGTCTCCCTAAAAGAGGAAATGCTGCAGTGAGTGAGTTCAGGGACAGAGCTGACACCCACACCTTCATCTTCGTGTAAGTGCTGTGGCAAAGCCATGTCTCCACCTCAGAAGAGGAACTGTTTTTTAGGAGGAGAGAACAAGGTAGCAACCAGAATGCACACTTGCGGTATGAAGTAGGACCCACACTCAAATGCGGAATCTTCAAATGGTTTCTCTTGCTGGCAAGGACATTTCTCAGTTGCATAAACCCCTTGACACTTACAAAAGGCTGGCAGCAGACTTCCCCACAGTAATGTGAAATGTTCCGAGCCTTTCATTTTCATGTTCCAAAGCGCGTGAGATTGTTGCCCACTTGGCAAACGTAAATGGGTCCATTGTGCTTTGGGTTTTGTCACACCCACTACGTGAGGAAGTGAAGACCAGAGCTGTTCCCTGCAGCAGGCTTGGGGGCAGAAGGACAGGGCAGGCTCTCCAGGCCGCAGCACTCAAGCCGGGCACCGTGCCTGCGCAGAGAGGGCTGGGAGAGGAGGCTGCAGCCTGGCTGGGGCTTACTTTTATCAGGACAATGTGCTCTCCCAGGGTTTCATCAAAATCAGCATTTGGAGGAGTATTTTGAGGCCCTTAAATATTTTGAGAGTTTTGTTTTTTTTTCCTTACGGCTGAAATGAGTAACTTCCTTACTTTTTGTTCAAAAACCTAATTTGACCTCTCTGAAAATGCTCAAGTCAGGTGGAAAATGTTATAATAAATTTGCATTAATGACAATTGTTGATGTAAGAAGTGTTCAAACCTAGAGAGAATTTTTATGAGTTTATTTGAGTCAAACTGTGGACAATTGCTGGGAAGCAAAATCTCAACTGGGGAAGGGCAGTTTTGCAGCTTGTTTTATACATTAGAATTAAAGGAGGAGACATAAGGAAGGTTACATGAAATCCACTGGTGCTAGATTAAGGGGGGTGGGAGAAAATAAAGAGGGAAATCTCTGGAATTGGATAAAGAGTAAAACAGAGAACCACATACTTCTTTTACATTGGTGAGTATAGGATAGTCAATAATGAATGTTTATAGCACACAGAGATATTTAAGGAACGAGGGAACGATGAGGGGGTTCTTCAGTCTGGTGCTCTGGGGTGGTGGATTGCCCTGAGGGGTTTGGAAAAGGGGATCACTCTGACATTTCAAAGGTATGTTATCTTAGATGCAAAAAGACAATAGACAGGGCTCACAGCAAAGATTGACCTTTGTCAAAAAAGCTACAGGCCTTCTTTTCATGGCAGAGTAGTATTCCATTGTGTAAATGTCCCATAGTTGGTTTATGCACTCATCTACTGATGGACACTTGGGCTGCTTCATTTTACCCTTTGTGACGGTATGGATGGACTTGGAGAACATGCTAAATGAAATAAGCCAGTCAGAGAAAGACAAATACCATATGATTTCACTCATATGTGGAATTTAATGAACAAACGGAACTAACAAGGAAAATGGGGACAGACTCACAGATGGAGAGCAGGCTGACAACTAGTGGGAGAGGGACTGACTGAGCAAAAGGGAGTGGAGAGATTGAATAAAAATGAAAAAGGACACAGGGACAACAGCATAGTGATTGTGGAGGAGAGGGAATTATAAGGGGGATAAATAGTAATGGAAAAAAATACACTGAAAAATTACTAATAAAAACATAAAAAAGCTACAGACCCAAGACATAACTGCCGGCCATGACCTGCTTTTAGTTAATAATTTTTATGTTCAGACCATCCTAGGGGGTTACTTTTGGTCTCTCCTGAGCTCATCAGGGTTAGTATGGGGTCCTTTGCCATACACACAACATAATGACTTTTTCTATCCCTCATACCGTACATGCTGATACTGTGTTAGCAAGAGGTTTCAAAATTTGTTACCCCTGGTATGTGTGTGGCCTAGAAACATTAATCCATCTGTTCTTAGCTTGCACATTCATTACCCTTTCCTGTTCTGCTGAGAAGAGCCAAGTAGGGCCTCACTGTCACCAGGTATTGGGCATTTTGAGTTTCACCAAGTTAAAGGAGTCAGTATTTTTCTCCCTCAAAAATCTGTGTCCAGCAAGTGGCCGGTTGCTTTAATCAACAGCCGTTTGGTTACTCATGACCCTGGAATGCTGACTTGATTGTAACAATAAATGGAGCTAACAGAGCAGAAAGAAATGTTCAAAACAGATTAAAACCATAGCCTTTGAAATGTTCTATATTCTAAGAATTTGCTAAAAAACACATTTTTAAAGCTCCAATCATCAGACCAATTCCTTTTCCCCTAAAGTTTAGTCATATGCTGTAGTCGAATGAACCACACCCTGAAATTCTTTCCAACTTTTTCCTCTTTTTTAAAGAGTCATGTGCTAACTATCGGTTTTATTTGTGGAAGACAAAAGTGCCATTTTATTGTTTGGGTCATGGAAACACTGGCTGATTTTTCTTCAGTCTCCAAGAAAGGAGCTTGAACTGGCATAAAGCAGAAAAGGAAATCCACCCCTTGGTGCAATAAACCTAGACAATCGCTCGGTGTGGGCAGTTAGCTCCCTCTGATCTCTCCGTGATGGTCTTTTGTGAGCCTGGCCCAGTAAGAAGGGAAGCACAAGTGATGGTGTTTATTCTTCTGGAGGCTTCTAGGCCTAGCTGACTCATACCCGTTATGTTTGTATTCTCAAGGGGACCCACGAGCAGGGAAAACAAGGATGATTTTGCCAACGAGCAGGTTTTTTTGTTAGAACGAGACCCTTTCGCCCAATGTTCTCTCCAAATGTGTGCTGCTTATTGGACGTTGATGATTAGGAGGACATACCGGCAGTTTCTCACCCTGAGGATTGTGCTGGGCGAGGGGGTAGGGGAATCTTCAAAATGGAAACGGACACTCTAAACAGGAAGTAATCTTGTTTCTTGCATTTGCATATGTGTACGTGTAAAGGGCCACACAGGGCTCTTCCTGAAGTCCTGCTTTGGACAGGGCTGAGGGGACCACACAAACGTAGCTCCTCCTAGTGAAAATAAGCACGAAGCTGTCAGCCCGCTTCATTCCTTTGCAATGACAGTGCCTGTGCTCAGCCCTCTGTGGAACAGCAGTTTCATTCATTTTGGCCTTTCCCGCATGGCTGGGGGAATTAATCAGACAAAGAAATCATTATAGATTCAACTCACATACTTCCCCAAACTAGGCTTGTTGTTCTCACTCTCTCTCCCCAGAGAACACTTGAGTGTTTCCCCTATCAGTCAAAGCATCCCTGAGGCTGGGGGCCTAAGGAATGGGGGTGGGAGGTAGATGGATGCGGAAAGCAGCACAGATCACACAGGTGGGAGGGTGCCGCACACAAGTCTCACCGAGCCCTGCTTTCCTGGTTCTGATCCCGAGTACAGAAGTTTGAGCACACATACGGGCCTGAAAACTGTCACTGAAAATGGTCTTGCTTCCGCAAATTTAAGTTTGGCAAGACCTGAAGGTAGGGGCTCAATATCTTTTTTAAAAATTTAATTTAATTAATTTATTTTTTAAAGTTCAAAATGCTATCATTCATTTCTTTAGGCAAACATATCAATGTACAAATATGATAAATATAAAAAATTATACAATGAACTCAGAAATAGCCTCTGATTCTGAATTCTATCAGTTTTCTTGCAAGATGTCATCTTACCTGTCTCTCTGAAATGAAGGGAAACTGCCTTATTTTCTTCTTTGTTGCTCAAAATCCAGAGCATCCTGTTTGGTGGTGTTTTACCTAGTTTCATATATTTGCCGCCTTTTTATTTTATGCAATCCTTTTCTTTATTTTTTGGTAGCAATGTATTTATTGCTATTTTATTATTCATATTTTCAATCTCTTTTTTTCTTCTTCTTAAAGAAGACCCTTTAACATTTCATGTAATACTGGATTGGTGATGATGAACTCCTTTAGCTTTTTCTCGTTTAGAAGCTCTTTATATGTCCTTTGAGTGTAAATGAGAGCTTTGCTGGGTAGACTAATCTTGGCTGTAGGTTCTTGCTTTTCATGACTCTGGATATTTCTTGCTAATCTCTATGGCCTGTAAAGTTTCTGTTAAGAAATCTGCTGATGGTCTTATGGGAGATCCCTTACAATAACTGCTTTTCTATTATGGCTTTTCAGATTCTCCTTTGTCTTTAAACTTTTGCATTTTAATTATGATATTTCTTAGTGTGGACCTCTTTGGATTCATCTTGTTTGGGACTCTCTGTACTTCCTGGACTTACATGTATTTTTCTTCCTCCAGGTTAAGGAAGTTTCCTGTCATTAATTTTTCAAATAGTTTTTCAATGTCTTGTTCTTTCTCTTCTCTTTTTGGCACCTTCATGATGTGAATGTTGGTACTTGAAGTTGTCCCAGAGGCTCCTTATACTATCCTCAGTTTTTAAAATTCTTTTTTGTTTTTTGCTGTTCTGACTGGATGTTTTTTGCTTCCTTATGTTCCAAATCACTTATTTGATTCTTGGCTTCATCTTCTCTACTGTTGATTCCCTGTAAATGATTCTTCATTTCAGTTACTCTCTCCTTCATGTCTGACTGGTTCTTTTTTTGTGGTTTCTGTCCTTTTTATGCTGTTGAAGTTCTCACTAAGTTTCTTGAGCATCCTTATAACCATCGTTTTGAACTCTGTTAGTTTGAGTGCCTCCATTTCATTTAGTTCTTTTTCTTGTTCTTTTACTTGAGACCTGTTTCTTTGTCTCATCATTTTGGTTTCTTCCCTGTGTTGGTTTCTATGTATTAGGTAGAGCTGCTATGTCTGCCATGCTTGGTAGTGTGATCTAATGTAGTAGGTGTCCTGTAGGGTCCAGTGGCACAGCCTCCCCTATCACCCAGGATGGGCACTCCAGGTGTGTCCACTTGTGTGGGTTGTATATACCCTCATGTTGTAGTTGAGCCTTGATTGCTGTTGGCACCTTAATGGGAGGGATTTGCCCCCAGGCCAACAGGCTGCCAGGACTAGCTAGGTGATTGTGAGGGATCAACTATGAAGGGCCCACCCCACAGAGGAGAACTTACTTCAGCAGGGCTCTCGTGCCTACTGAGTCCATGCTTTGGTGTGTTGTTTGTGGAGGTGATTGGGTGGAGCTTTGCAATGGTCTAAAGCTCTGGGGCCTCTCATACATGCCAAGAGCAGCCATTGCCTATGCTCTGCCCAGAGCCTCCCAGCATGAGCTACAAAGTGGTCTTCAGATGGCTGCTACTTGTGCTGGGCTTGGAGGTGTTCAGGACAAGCCAAGCTGCAAACCAAGCCTGGCTGATGCTAATGCCAGGCCTGGGGGCACTTAGGGAGAGGTATGGGGCATGCTGAGGCCAGATGCTGTTTGTTTGAGAGATTTTAGGAATGTCTGAAGCCTGAGCCAAGACAGGCCACTGCAAACTGTTTGAGTGGGCCTGCAAGTTGGTGGGGCAGGGTCTCTGGGAATCACCAGGGTGAAGTTAAGAGCCTTAGCCAGGTTGATGGAGACTCAGATGGGGAGCCCGCCTGCTGGCTCAGAAAAGGAACAATGGCCTCTGCCAACACTTCTGTTAGGGAGAAATATGCCCTTCCAGCTCTTACCCTGGTGACAGACAATTCTGTTCTTCCCTGTATGTCCCTGGTGTCTTTCAAGTTGCTGCCTTAGCACTAGAACTCAGAAGGAGGAGTCCAAGTAAGTTCATGTGTTGAGCCTTTAAGAGGACTATCTGGGGCTCCAGCTACCCTCTGTCTTGCTCAGCCACAATCCCTACTGGTTTTTATAACCAGGAGTTGTAGGGTCTTCTCTTCTCAACACTGGAACCTGAGTTGGGGAGCCTGATATGGGGCTGGGACCTGCCACTCCTCAAGGAAAACGTCTACAGCCAAGATATCCCTCCCAGTTTTTATCTGCCACATGTGGGTGTTGGACCAGTTTGTTCTGTGTCTCTGTTCTTCCTACTAGTCCCGATATTTCTTTTTAGTTATAAAATTTCTGTTTAGCTAGATTTCAGGCAGTTCTGAATGACGGTTGTTCCTTAGTTTAGTTGTAATGTTGATGTGGTTGTGGAAGAGTGTGAATACTGCACTGATTAATACCTCCATTGCCATCTTCACTGGAAGCCTAATTTTACTCTTCCATACCTTCTGTTTGATTGTTATCTTCCCCACATTCCTCACCACTCATCCCTCCAACACATACATTGGGTAAGCAGGCCCACTGGTGATTGAGAAACCTATGTGTGAGGTGTGCTGGAGGCCTGGCCTGGGCTGAGCCAGACTTGCTTGCAAGATGCTGGATGTGAGACCAAGGGGGACACTTGCCTGGAGGAATGTATCACTGGGGTGTCAGGTTCAGGTTAGATAGACAGTTGCAAGTGGGAGGAGCCTAGGTCTGAGGACAACTGAGGTGGGTCTAAGGGTCACCATCCAGATACTGAGGCAGAGTGTATAGGGCAATTCCGGAGTAGAAGTTGGATGCTCTTAATCATGTTCCTGCAAGTGGGCATGTTGGGAGTAGGAACAGAGAAGTATTCTTTTCTTGAAGGTCCGACAGAACCCATTGATAGAAATTATATTTTCAATCTCTCTGAAGAAGCAAAAATACTAATTACATGCCTAATCTTATAATATATTCAGATTATAAGGTAGGAAGTTCTAAAAATGTAACTGGAAGATAAATAGCTTTCAATGAACCTGATGTTCACGAACAAAATGGCTTTGTACTAACCCTATACCAATGTGCCTGAAGAATTAGAAAACCAGACTTGGTGCTGCAGCATCTGCAATGCCTCTTCTGAAGAAAGCAGGAAATCCAGTGAAGACACGAAAAAGAGGGAGAGGGGAGATAGGGAAGGTTCTGGAGTTATCCATTCAGTTCTTCTCTACAGTTCTGGCTGATAAAACAGGCAGGAATTTTGTGGGTGGTTAAACCTGTGTGTTCCCAGGGCAGAGGGAGTGCCTTTGAAAATTGAGCTCAAGTTTATAGTTCATCCCCACCCAGGAGGCTGGGATTCCAACTTCTAATGATAATAAAGCCCGAGAACTGTTGGTAAAAGTGAATCAGGGAGGGCTATAATTGCTTAAACATATCTCTTACCTAAAGTCCTTTTTCTTCTACATCCCGTCCTAGATCTACGGAGGCCCTGATTTCCAGTCTCCCAGGGTAGCCCAGCTGTGTGCCCGGAGATCATCTGAGAATCCCATGCAGGTCTCCAGCACAGGAAATGAGCTAGCAATCCGATTTAAGACTGACAGCCTCATAGGTGGGAGAGGCTTCAATGTCTCATGGCAAGCAGTCCCAGGAGGTGAGTGAGCCAAAGAGAAATCTAAAGGAACTGAAGCCGAGCCCTTGTTAACTTTCATGAAATGAGTGGAGTGGACAGAGGTATGAAGGCTACATCCTGACAACTTCGTGACTTCCCAAAGGGCAAATACTGCTTTGGCATATAGTCTTCCCTGAAACATGGGATGGAATTTAACTTTTGAAGAGTCACAGTGTATGTGAAAACAAGGAACATATGTGAATCCATGGTGAGAGCAGGAGTGGGGTGATTGGTCGAACTCACTTCCTCTCTAAGGACTTGTGCCACCTGTCCACCAGCCTCCAGCAGTGGCATCAGCAAAGTAGTAAATTATTTCAAGCCACAGTGTAGACCTTTGGGTTTGGGCAAATGCCAAAGCTTTAAACGTTAAATTAGTGAAATCCATGGAATTACCAGGTGTCAGATAGTGATACTCTGCTTAAGAATTTAGTCAGTCTGAATAAATTACCTATTGCACATAGTTTAAATTTAAAAAATTAATGCACAAGATATTTTAGCAAATGTTACCCCATCCAATGACTCATAATAGCCAAACTTATTGAATGCTTACTAAGTGTCAGGAACTTTCCTAACTATTCTATAGGATTATCTCATTTCATCCTCATGATCACCCTGTGGGGGACGTTCATTTCATATACTCATACTAGGAAAGCAGAAGTCAAAGTTAAGAGAAGTTAGTGACTTTCAGAAAATGCCAGAGCAAAATACAGCCTAAAGCTGCTTAATGGTCCTACTTTTGCAACTTTAAGGTAACATAGTAAGTATATCACATCTTTCCTGGAGTCAATAACATATGAATTTAATAAGAATTATAAATATGTATTATTTAGATTACCCCCAAATGATTTGCAGTTATTAGAAAATTATACTGAATTTTTCCATTATTGGTTTATCATCATCAATCCAAGAAGTGATGGGTCATAGAGGTAAAAGTTGGTAAGTATTTGATAATGTCATAAGAATAAACAAACCGAATAACTATACCAGGTCCAGAATATTAAATTTTAAAAGGCAGATATTAAATTATTTATAAAAACATATATTACTAAATCAATTAAAATTTTTGGAAGGAGATGTGTTCTTCTTAAACTTTGCTATATTTTTAGAGAACCATGATGAGGCATTTAATGGCTTTATGAAAACATGATTTCATTTGCATTTTTCAGTATTTTAAAATGAATTTAGCATCAGTATTTAAACTATTTAAAGTATTTTCTTAGTTGTCTTTGTTTTGTTGGAATGGCTGAATTAATGGTGGATATTCATGTATTCAAAATGTTTAGTGTAGACTACATAAAAGTGGTAGCCAAACAAAGTAGCAGTCAAACAAGGTAGCATATTGTCCTGGCTACCAGGTTATGGGGTAAATTTCATAGAGCAGGGATTCCTCTCATTATTGAATTGGGTTTCCTACCTACAGGTTGTGGTGGAATTTTCCAAGCTCCCAGTGGAGAGATTCATTCTCCAAATTACCCCAGTCCTTACAGAAGTGACACTGACTGTTCCTGGGTCATTCGAGTGGAAACACATCACCGTGTTCTCTTGAACTTCACTGACTTTGACCTTGAACCCCAGGATTCTTGTATTACAGTAAGTAACAGAAATTTTAAGCACTGTGTGGAGTCAAACCTAGGTTAAAAACATTGCAATATGAGCATATTTTAGCAAATATGCTAAATAGTACTAGTTATGGGTGTTTTCAGCATCAAATCACAGGAAACCTACTAGTTGGCAACTTTAATATGAAGACATTTTTTTCCCTACATACAGGAGGTAGAAAATCTCAGGGTTGGTTAGAAACTTAGCTTCTGCTCTACTGTTCATAGTTTATTTATTGCCTGTTCATTTTGTGTTTGTTACCTCATGGTCAAAAAAATGGCTGCAGCAGTTTCACACATTTTGTATGAGTTCAAACCTCAGGAAAGGGAGAAGAAATAGTGCTAGTTGTTTCCATTTTGTATTTTGTTAGTCAAAAAAGGAAAATTTGCCCTGACTGGTGTGGCTCAGTGGGTCGGGCATCATCCTGCAGACAGAAAGCTCACTTGTTCAATTCCCAGTTGGGGCACATGCCTGGGTTGCAGGCCAGGTCGCCAGTTGGAAGCATGAGAGAAGTAACTGATTGATGTTTCTACCAAATCAGAGTTTCTCTTGCTCTCTTTCTCCCTCCCTTCTGCTCTCTCTAAAAATAAATAAATAAAATCTTTAAAAAAAGAAAAGAAAAATTTTCAGAGAAGCCCCCTATATATCATTGTCCAGCATTGGCTGCAGTAGATATTAGGGAAGTATATATGGAATGGAGGAATGGATTTATCATAACTTTAAATCATTTTTTAAGCCTTTGGGAGTTCTCACAGGATTCTACTTTTCTTGACATCAGTATCTCTATCTGCTATTTGAAGAAATCAGTGTCTGACAGGGCAGAATATATTGGGAGATTGGGGTGGCAGAGAAAGGGATATGGCTATTAGTTGAATAGATGACAAAAAGGTTCTGTCACTGCCAAAAACTTCAGTACATTCTCACCTGTAATTAATGCTAGGTGCTTAATTTATGAGTGACTAAGGTTGTATTTTGAGGCTTTCTTTTTGGTTGTAATTTAATTATTTTTAACTAAATGTTTTCCATCTTTTATTTGTATTTTTGTAATACTTTATTAAAATGCCAACCTGATTTTCCTAGCTAATGGATATTTCTAGTTAAGTTTCCTGACAGATTCTTATGTGAACCCCAACTGGCTAGCTTTCAAATTAACTCAAGGGAAGTCAAAAATTGTTTTACGATTTTCAAAGTAGTCCAGTCCAATGGCATAATTCTGAGTATTATTTTACAGTATTAAGTCATTAATGTACTTAGAAGTTCAGAGAATTATGACTATATATTAACCTTCTAAATGAATCTTCAGAATCTAAATTAGCAAAAAGCATTATGCAAACTTAAAGTTTAAGATGTCTACTTTTTGTAATGGTAACTCAGACCAGCTCTCCTGACAAAGACAATTAAAAATTTGGGTGATATTTAGAAACATCTTTCTAAGTGCGACAAAGACCTCACAAATAAGTTAACATCAGAGAGAGATGTGAGCCTGGTACTTGGGACTGCTTTTGTCCACGGTGCAAGTGCTGGTCCCAGAGCAGCTGGCAGCACTTCAGAGAGCCTCTCAGGGCAGCAGGAGCAAAGTTTCAGCCCAGAGCCTGAGTAGAGGGAGCCCCTGGTAAACGCTCCAGAATTAGAATTCCATGTGAAATGAATGCAAAACAACCTTCACAGAAACCGCATCTTAGCTTCAAGCCACCTGAGTGGCCCAAAATCTGAAGCCATAGAATAATGAGAGGATCCCTGTACTGCTAATGAATGCATTTAGGTGTTGGACATCCAGTCAAAGTAATGTAAAACCTTCTTCAAGGGGAGATAAAAATCATCCTGCACCTCGTTTATACTGATAACTTTCCCTATACAATAGCTTTGATACACTATCAGAGATATTCAAGTATACGAGAAGACAACAGAGCACAAATGAGATAAAACATCATTTATTTACAGACAATGGAAGCAAATACAATGATATGTCAGACACTAAAATTACCAGGCACAAGTGGTTAAGTGACTATGGTCACTAAGCTTAGGGAGGTATAAGTAAAAATTTTAGCAAGGACTGCAAACTATAAATAAGTGACATTGCAAGAAAAAAGAGAACTTACTGAAAATTTATAACTGGATAAATACAATAAGTGAAATTAAATTCTCAATAGAACTTTATTTTTGACATATTTGATAAATTGGACAGAGATGAAGATATAAATAGTGGGCTGAAAGATAAATCAAAAGAACCTATCTGGCAAAAAAAAAAAAAACAACCATGGATAAGCAAAAGGATAAAAAATACAGAGGAGAGTTAAGATACAGAGGACAGACACAAAAGGATGTAACATCCATTCAATTGTAATTCCAGTAGGAAAAGAGAGAAAATGGAGCAGAAGCAATATTTGAAGAGCTAATGATTAAGACTTTTCTAAAATTAATGAAAGACATCATTTTACAGAAACAAGAATTCCAAGGAACCCAAACAGTCAAGCAGAATAAAGAGAAGGACATATTATTTAAAAAAAAAAAAAAGACGAAAATCATCACATTCAGCCAGGGGAGTGGGTGGGTGGGAGAACAGATTACCTTTCAGGAGGTGGCAGACTGAACGCTGACTTTTCAATAGTGATAATTGGGAGCCAAAAAAAGACAATGGGATGGTATTTTCAGTTTGAAGAAAGAAAGTAAGTACCAACCAGGAACTTTGTACTTTCCCAAATAGCCTTTTAAAATGAAGGCAAAATAAAGCAGAGAAGCAGAAGAGGGTACATTCAAGTTTGAATGGGGCAGAGAAAAACTACCTCATAGTTTTGCCTGTGGTGGGCATTTCTCCATCACTTGCTCCCTTCCTCTGTATGGTGCCAGGTAAAGTTTCTTGTTTTTGATAAAGTCCATAAGCCATAGAATTCAACATACAATGGTGTGTGAACAATACAAAGCCTAGGTCAAAGGCACACACAGCATGGATGCATTATTTCCCTCCTGTGGTCATGAGTAGGATTTTCCACCTACCTGAGATATATAAACACATAGTGTGGCTTTTCTATTCACTGCTGCCATATCTCAGCATGCAGCTGGGCTGGACTTCAGCTGCAGCAAGAGAGAACAGATTAGAGGAAGTGAAACCTCAAATATGATCAGGTCATAGGCATGGAGATAAGAAAATCAACCCAAAGACAGGTGCTGGGAGGAGTTCCGTCTGGCAGATAAGGTAAAATACAAAAAGTAATAGTCCAAACAAGTTGTCGGAATCAGAGTGCAGTGTGCACTCTGTATGCAATAGTTGGAGTATCCCCGCCCGTGGGCAGCTGTGGCATTCAGAAGCTAAGGTCACTAACGATTGAATGACACATTGATATACAATGTGAACTACACCAGCCATGTGAGACACCACAGTACCATGGTTAAGAAATCTAGCTCTGTGGTGGGGTGGACCTGGAACTGAGTCTGAGTTTTTGTCATTTTCTAGCTGTGTTGCCTGGAAGAAAGTTAATTATTCCATTTCAGTTTCCTGAACTATGAAATGGGGATTGCACCAGTTTGTCGTTGGGGTACTTGAGATGATGCAAGTGACCTGCCTGTCATGCAGAAAGGCAGCAATTTGTGCTAGCCATAATCCTACTGATGCTGATGAGGAGACTCTCAGAGGCATGTTCACTTGGCCCTGAGGAGAGGAAGATGGTGTGAGCTTCAAGGAAGGGCAATGGCCTTAGGAGCCAGGACTTCTCACTTGTGATCCCAAGTCTCATGGTCTTCAGTAAAAGAAGAGTCTACCTATGATTCTTTGTCATAGCACAGCACCTAGTGTTTAGTGTACCCAGGACTCAATAAATTGTAATAATAATCAGGGGAAGGCAAGAATGATTCATTTAAGCTTGGAAACCAGAGAAGTTTTCACACTGAACATGACATTAAAGTGGCAGAATTTCCATGGTGGAAATGTGATGGTGAGGCCTGGAGAGGAAGCCTTAGGGAAAGAATGAGGGAGATTGTGCACAGAGGTGTGAACATGCACAGACATTTGGGAATAGGAAAGGAGAGTGTGTGCCTGGAGTGTAGCTATGTGTTGGAGAGCATGTGGAGACCAAGGGTCTATGGAAGACATCCAAGTTGGACAAACTCCTTTACACTCTGAAGAATTTGAAGTAATCCTGTAGATAGTATGGGGTTGATGAAAATTTTCTGTAAAACAGAAGAAAATATACTCAAAGCCAGTCTTTACAATGATAACAGGCAGTTGTTACAACACTGTTGGTGGAGGAAGAGAAAAATGTGTGAAGGCTCTTTGGGAAGCAATGGAGAAACCTTGGGCGGTGGCCTCTGGGATGGAGAGAAAGGCCATGTGGGAAACTCTTAGAGTGGTGTAGTCATCAAAACTTTGAGGCTAATTCCATGGTCGAGGGTGGGCTGGGTGATAGAGGTAGAGGAGGTAAGACTGTTCTCTTGAAGAATAGGTGAATGGCGATGCTGTTAACTAAGTGAGAAAGGGGTAGACTACTGACGTTAGAAACTTGAGTCTGAAGGTCTACACTATGTCCTTTATATAGTTCAACACTTGAATTCAGTGCTCTGGAAGGCGTGTGAGCTGGCCACATTCATCTGAGGATAATTTATGTATAGTTGGCTGGTTGTTATGCCAGAGAAGTAGGTGTGGCCACTTATGGTAGTGTTTTGTAAAGACAAAAGTGTCATCTAAACTCTTGGAAACACCACCATTTTAGGGGCAGATGAAGGAACAGAGGAGAAGGAGACTGAGGAAGGACACGCAGAGAGGCAGGTGGAGAAGCAGAAGAGAATGGTAGCATAGACTGGAGCAAAGCCACTGGATTTGGTCTTTGATGACCTTGTAAGAACCAGGATGGTGTGCGTCGTAATGGGAGACTTCAGATCACAATGGATAAGGAGATGCAGGAGCTTCTTAGCTTTTCCCCAGAATTATGGAAGTGATTGAAATAGAGGGAAACTAAGATCAGTGGAGAGTTATTTTTTTAATGATGAAAACTTAGGCATGTCAAAAAAGCAAGGTGCTGGTGGAAAAAGAGCAACTGAATGTAAGAGGTGAATGGAATGAATAACTGGTGAAGGCATGTTATCAGGGGAAAGACCTAAAGAAGAGACAGATCGGTTCCATAAATTTCATATTTTTGGAATGAGAAACTGAACCATGCTCATCCATAAGACATTATTGACTTGCAAATTTATTTACATAGAAAATTGCATAGATCATATACAAACTAAACCATTTTTGTTTTGAAAATTTATAAGTCACCCATACCACAAGGTAAAGGACAGTGGGAAGGGGCTGTTCAGGTAAATCGGGGTAGAAATCTGCCGTGGACGGTTGCCAAGGGGACTCAATTATGGAGATGGCAGGTCGGCAGCAGTTTGGAGCCCGGCAGGCAATGTCCTGGCGAGGCCGGACACTTGGCTCTGAGTTGTGGTTGGTTGTCCAGGGATTCATGAAGGCAGGCACTGAGGCACCAGCCGTCCAGTCTTCAGAGCTAGACGGACACTGGATGTGAAACGCACCTTAAGGTCCAATATCTTACACAATACCTCTGCAGTTCACTTCACACAAAGCCAATCATTCATCCTGGAGACATGCAAGTTAATTTCATGCTCCTGTTGCTTAGACAGAGTCATTAGCAAAGAGAAAAACATTTAGCTGCCAATAATGCTGCCAGATAGTGTTTGTGTTCATGGAATTTTTAATAGACCTCGATACCACTTAATACCGAGGAAAACTGTGCTTGGAGGAGACCAGCCATCGTGGGGTTTTTTTAACTCCCACAACAATTTGGATTGTCAGAAGTAGAAATATTAATTTTAACAGTCACTATGGTTAATAGTCATGAACACATAGATACATAGAATGTTAAAGTTGGAAGAGGTGAGATTAGAGATAATTTACTGTCATCTCCTTATTTTTAAGAGGAGAGATTAGAGATAATTTACTGTCATCTCCTTGTTTTTAAAATAAGAAAGCTCATGTCCAGATAGGTCAGCATCGACACCAGGTAGAACTTCATAGGAGAATCAGCACTAAAATGCAAGTAAGCCTGAAGTAAGAATAAGTGTTTTGATAAAATATAAAAATTATAGCCTATGTACAAGGAACCGAATAGTAGAATACGGGACAACTGGGAAAATGAGGAGAGAAAATAAAATTAGGGTTACTTTGGAACCATTGTGGATTCTCTTTAAGATGAACCAATACGAGGAAAAGTTTTAGAATTTCACACATGCAGTGGACAGTGTCAGTGCTGAGAAGTAGGGTGGTCTGCATTCCATTGTTCAACCTATGGTGTCAGCTAAGTGCTGGGCAGTGCTGGGAAGTGCTGGGCACCAGTGTCTGGGCACGGTGCCGCCACTCACTCTCTTCATGGCCTGGGCACCTTACGTTGCTCATTTATGAAATTGAGTGCCTGGGCGGCCCAGGCAGGAAGAGGGAAACTAGTGAGGGGTTCCTGTTTGCAGTTGTGTTCATGGATAGGGAGAGGAGAGAAAGGTGGGAGTCAAAGGAACGGACACTAAGGGATAGGAGATGTCAGCGGTGGGTTCGTTCCAGAGGTCAGTGTCAGACTCACACACACTAAAGCTCTGGTCACCCCGTGGGCCCGAGTCCACCCAGCATCGGGCGGGAGAATAACTTCACATTCCACTTGCTATTCAGGAGAGAGCTCTTCCTGTAGTTGGCCTGGTCCCCAGGGGCCCTAAGTGGAGGCAGGGCAACCCCACAGGCAGCCCCAAACAGACAATTGGTTTCATGGAACTAAAGGCAAAATTTAGCAAGTGGAAGAAAGCAATGAACATTTAAAAATGGAACAGTAATACACAACCTCCACCCCTTCCCATGCAACCCACAGCAGCAGTCTTTGTATTTCAAAGACGCCCATCTGCACAGTGCATGGATTGCTAATAGATGCGTGGCAGAATCGAGGAGTACATTTTTTTGCTGTCTCTGCTCCTGCAGTGATCACTGGAAAATTGCAGATGACACATTTGGGAATGTGCTATGTAGAGTTCACTCCCCGGCACAATTACTGATAGACAATCTCACTCTTTCCAGCCACATGAAAACTTAGATAATATCGCAGAAGTTCCTTCTCTAGAATTACATGCTGTTATGATGAAAGAAGAGAGAAACTGAATTTTCTGACTCTTTTGAAATGGTGATGGCATCATGGAGTGCTAATGACACTGTTCGACTTGCACTCAAGTTTCAACTAATTTGGTAATGTGTTTGCTCCGTGCCTTTAGAGTGGCCAGTTTAATTAACCTCCTGCGCTCTGCTGCC
>PVKM010029684.1:0-17650 GCA_004027735.1 Carollia perspicillata | reverse complement strand
TAGATATTAGCCCCTTATCAGACATATGATTTGCAAATATTTTCTCCCATTCAGTAGGTTGCTTTTTCATTTTGTTGATGGTTTTCTTTGCTGTCCAAAAGTTTTCATAGTTTGATGTACCTCCACTTTATGATTTTTGCTTTTGTTGCTTTTGCTTTTGGTGTCAGATTACAAAAGTCATCTCCAAGACTTGTGTCAGAGTTTACTGCCCATGTTTTCTTTTGGAGTTTCATGTTTTCAGCTTCTTTGACTTTTAAGTGTTCTGATAAGTGGTTGTATCATGGAATCCTGCTTGTAGAACACGCATATCTTTCATTGGTTTCATCATAGTAGTTGAATAGCTTTTCTCAGTTAAGGTTTTCCAACCTCCTTAGTTCATGAGGATGTTCCTGTGGTCTCATGTTAAAAGCATAGAAACAACAGTGCCAATCTTTACGTAAAGAAATCAATCAATAAAAATACTACCCACGTCTTTGTATTGAAAACAATACAGTTAAAGAGCTCTCAGATCTGTGCACAACGAGCAGGTGTAGTAGTCAGTGGTGATCGGATGAGCAAGTTTTCACAGGCCCCAACACCAGGACACCAGTTCATTGTGCGGTGTCAAATGGACGGGCTCCAAAACATTGATATGAAGGGTTATGTTCATGAGAAGATACTGGAAGTTGAAAGACTTTTAAAATTCCAGAAATATTATTTTTTAAAAATGTCTGCTTCCAGATCAGGTTCAAATGACATACTATATTATTTTGTTTAGGTCACCTTTTAAAATTTTTATTTTCATGAAGAATTTCTTTATATAATATTATTTTCAATTTTCTTTTTTTATATTAAATTAATTTTATATTGGTGACAGACTTGCTTCTATACATAAGTCTAAATAGCATATTTTCTATTACATTGTATTTCATCATAAGAAATTCATCTATGAATTTATATTGCTTTTATTAAAATTACATATACATACAATAGAAATGTATAAACAAGAAAATATGCCCAGAAAAAATTCACCAAAATTCCATTATCCATTAAAAACCACTAAGAACATTGCAGTGAATGTCCTTCTAAAGAGAAGGATATAATTTTTACATAAAGGGAATCATGCTTAGAGCATTTTCACTTGTTTTGTTTTTCACTCAACACCATGTCACAAGTATCAATCCATGTTAATAAATATTGAGGTATATCAAGTTTAATGGCTTAAGAAATTTATTGCATTGATGTGCAATAATTTAATCAGTTCCCTATAGATGCCTGTGAGGTTTCCAATTTTTGTATATTAAAAACAGATTTACAAGAAACATTTCTGTGCCTACATCTTATTCTTATGTGATATCTCCTAAGGGAAAATACATAGAAGTGGGAGTATAGTGTCAAAGAGTCTGATATTTTATGAGTTGCTAAACTGCATTCCAAATGGACCGTAGATTTGCAACATCCTTCCCCCTATTCAATGCAAAACCCTCAATGTGCCTTTAAAAAAATAACTTAGCTCCTTAGGGAATCTAGAAACACTTTTCTTTATTTTCTCTGATGCACTTCTCATGAAAATACAAGCATCTACAAAAACTGTAATATATAATTCCTACATATTTTGTTCTCAACAAGTTTTAATTCTGTGGTAGTTGTAAGATGATATATTCAGGTTTCAAAAGAGATTGATTGCTTCTCCCACTATTCTTTAAAGCTCTTGTTACATAAGATTTAAAATGTGTTCACTGAGAAAATCTGTTTTTCAGTTACTAAAAAAATAAGTGGATTTAAAATATAGTAATATTAATTTTAGAAAATGTACAAATAGTTGTTAATTTTATTCAGGACAAAGATTATTTTAATAAAGCAGAAGGAATAGGGAAGCGACTACCATTTTTAGTGATAAAATTGAAAGTAATTTTACCACCTCATCAAATTTAAAATAGGGAGTTTGCTGTGTTTAAACAAAGACCCTGAAACTTAGTAATTTGTGCAGGTTAGAAAGCCTAATCCCAGAGGGCTTGGTACGAGGGAGATCCAGTTTGTGGGAAGACTGACTTAGAGACAAACTGAATGCTTGCTCCTCAACCCTGGATGTTTACCAGTCAGTGTCCATCAGTTCTGACATCTGGTGCGGCTGACGTATGCATAGCAAATACGGGCAGGATCCATACTCTCTAGGGAAACTGATCACACTCAGTGCTGGTGAGGTTGCGATGTCTCCATTCCTTTTAAAGGCCAAGAGTGAACATGTGCAGCAATGACTCTGTGAGGTTCATGGCAAGATGGCTACTTTGGAAGAATAATTTTGCAAACAGGCATCAGAGCCCTTAATCTTTTTTCCCTTACTATAAAAAATTCATAAGCGCTCTCTTCCTTTGCCCTAGGCACACGTACCTTATGCTACATTTTTACTCTTTATTTTCCTGTTTAAATCACTATTATTACTTGTTTACTTCATTTCAATATATATTTATTGACTACCAACCCTGTGTCAGAAATTGTTCCAAGCACTGAGGATGCAGCAGTCAATATAGCAAATTCTCTTTCCTAAAGAAGCTTAAATTTTAGCTGAAGAGACAGACAAGAATTAAATGAGGAACTAAATATGTGCTAACGTCAGTTGCTCATGGAACTATAGAGGAGGTGAGGGAAATAGAGAATAACAAGAAGGGTGACAGGGAGTACTCTGTCACAGATGGTGTGATTCAGGGGAGCCTCTCTGAACAGGTAATATTTGAGTACAGACCAGGGAACTAAGGAGTGAGTCATACAGCCACGTGCAAGAAGAGAGTAACAGTCCAAGCAAAGTGAACAGGAGGTAAGGTGGGTAAGATGAGAAGCTGCGGGAGAGTTTTTAAAGAGTTGCTCTGCCCTGGCTGGTGTGGCTCAGTGGATTGAGTGCCAGCCTGAGAAACACAGGGTCACCAGTTCAATTCCCAGTCTAGGGCACATGCCTGGATTGTGAGCCAGGTCTCCAGTAGGGAGCATGCCAGAGGCAACCACACATTGATGTTTCTCTCCCTCTCTCCCTCCCCTCCCCTCTCTAAAATAAATAACTAAAATAAAACAAAGAAAGAATTGTTCTGACTTCTGTGTAGAGGAGCCTTTAGTGATATGAAGAAGATTGTGATGAGCAGGATTAGAAGAAATTAAGGGTTTGGGGGTTAGGTATGTTGAATTTGACATATCCAAGTGTAGAGGTTAAATAGGCAGTTTGATATACACCAATGAAGTTCAAAGGAGACATCTGAAAAAGCGTAGCATGAAATGAATCATAATACCTCAGGGCTGATGGATCTTTTAACTATTACCTACCCTAAACACCCATCAGATGCATGAATCTCCCCTATAATATTCCTGCCCACTGATTACACAGCCTAACTCAAAACCTTCCAATTATGAGTAATTCATCTTTCCCACCACCATGAAGTAGGCCACTCCATGCCAAGACCATTTGACCAGTAGAAAATTATTCCTGATGACAAAAATTCAGTCTCCGTAAATTCTATGCAGCATTCCTAGCTCCATCTCTTGGATCCCTACACAGGTGTCTATGCAAACTAGCATCAAGCCAAACACAGAAAGGACGTTTCACCTCTTCAGGAGGAAGAATTATTCAACTTTTAAAACGATCCTAAATTTAGATTTGACATCTCATAGGGAGCAGCTACAGAGTTCAGTAATCAAAAGTTGCACATAGATTCAGAGGATCCGTGCATCAGCTAGATTCCGGAGGTCCCTTCTGAGGATAATGTTCTAAGTTGGATGAAGCAAATAATCTGTTTATAGAATATTAAGTAAATATATCATAATCTGTATTTAATATTGGTTTCGGAGGATGAATTATTCTGTATGAAAGTGTTGTATGCCGCTCTAGAAAACTCAACTCCTTATATCAAGTCCTATCTTTACCACTGACATATTCTGAAGTTGGAAATAATATCAGCAGTCTGGTCCCCACCAGAAACACAGTCTTTTTAAGAGCTGTGTTCCAGCGATAGACGTCTGGAGGGAGGAATGAATTCTTCAGCTTGGCTTGTATTCCAAAGCGGCCATTCTCCCAGAAACTGGGGTGGGGGTGAGGGTGGACTCTATCTTCTCCTGGAGCAGCTTAGGGCCCTAAAGGGTTAACCTCAATCAAAACTAAACGCACTTCTAAATGGACCAAAGTAAAAACTTATACAATAAGTTAGATATTGCACGTTTGCACTGACCTATTTCTAAATTTAAACTTCAAGAGATTTACAGTTTGTGCCAAAATAACTTGTTGGCTTTCCATAAACTAAGTAGAATTAATGGGAATAAAGAGTGAGAATTTATGTATTTATCCAGAGTTTAGAAGTTCACTAAACTCAAAAAATAGACTTTTATTTCACAAGTACTGAGGTAATGGACTTCAAATAAATGCTTCACCCTGCTCATTTTCAGTGGACTGTGAAATGCCTACATTCATTTATTTACTCAGCCAACATTTCTAGAGTGCACTGTGGGTCGTCACAGGGCCAGGCACTGAGAAATTCACTTTTCAACTCTTTGATGGAAACACTAGGCTACAGAACAGAATGACAGTGTAAAAAAAATGAAGAAACTGGTGGCCCAATAATTACTGGGTATTAACTAAGGATGATAAAACATTTTTTCAGTAACTACGTTCTGTACAAAATGTCCCTACCATGCATACAGAATACACTATTATAACTTTTCTGTTACTACTCTAACAGATGAAATGTAAGCAAATTTCCTCAGTGTTCATGTTCTAAAATATGCTCAGACTTCTTTTTCCTAATGTTATATTTTATGCAACACTCATGTGGCACCATTGAGCTGGTTGTTTTAAAATGTAAACAGATGTTTGTACCCTTGCACACTACATTTTATTCTGGACTCATGAAATGCCCATTTGAAAAGCATTTAGCTAGGTGATAAAATAATTTCAATTTTCTATCTGCACATAATTGTGTCCTCTTTAAATACAGTTTTTGCAGCTTTTCAAAGGGAATGGGAGCAAAGGCTATGGGAATCACAAGGTGATGTTGCTCTCAAGTTTTGATAGCACAGCAGCTGTTGTGGCAGAATTCCTCACTTTTGTGTCACCCTAACCTAAGTCTACGAGCCCTGGCCAGGCTTCAGACTGAGCCACAATCCCTTTGGCAAATCAGAATTTCATGCGACCCCAACAACCACATAACCACTTTGTACAGAGATACTCACATTGTTAAACAAACAATAGCAGAAATAGCGGGATTTCTGTTCTCTTAATTTTTATTTTTATCCACAGATGAAAGAGAAACAAACAAAGACAACAGAAAAAAAAATGTAAAGAAGGATTTGGTTTATTCCAGTACTTCAGAAGAAAAACCTGGAAGAAAAATATGCCAAAGGCATTCTTCCAGGCAGTCAACCTCTGTCCAGAAGGCTGAGGGAACAGGGCCTCTGCACTGGTCCTTGTCAAAGTACACCATCCTTGTTGACAAAGTCCCCATGAGGCCACAGTCTGAATTATGTTCTAACTGGGCCTCACCGTGCCCTCCCCCAAAAAAGAAGAGAAAAGAATATTGATAATGGCTTTCTGGATTTGAAATTTTCATTTTTTTTAAACACCAGAAGTGATGTCTAAAAAAACACCAGAATCTCTTTCTTCAAAAGAAAGCACACCAGGAAGTCCAAAATGTAAAACAAGAAAACATAGCAAAAGTAAAGGTGCTCTTCACTTAAAATGGGGGTGGTGAGAGGGAGGGGTAGTTGATTTCATACTTGCTTCTACCCAAAGTGTGAGTTGTTTCTTAAAAATAACCATCATCCTAATTATTTTCTTTTTTAAATTATAGTTTATTGATTATGCTATTATAGTTGTCCCAATTTTTCTCCCTTTACCCCCTCCAAACACTCGCCACTCCCTCAGGCACCCACACCATTGTCCACATCCATGGGTCATGCATGTATGTTCTTTGGCTACTCTATCTTTTACACTGTAACTATCAATTTGTACATCTTAATCACTTCACATTTTCACCCATCCCTCTGGCCTCCCTGCCATCTGCCAACCATCAAAACGTTTTCTGTGATCTATGATTCTTGGTCATTTGATGCTTGTTTGTTTAATCCATTTTTTAGATTCAGTTGTTGATAGGTATGTTTTTGTTACCATTTTATTGTCCATATTTTTTTTCTTCTTCTGAGAGAAGACACTTTAACATTTTATATAATGCTAGTATGGTGGCAATGTACTCCTTTAGATTTTTCTTGCTTGGGAAACTCTTCTCCTTTGATTCTAAATGGTAGCTTTTCTGGGTAGGGTAATCTTGGTTATAGGTCCTGGCTTTTCATCACTTTGAATATTTCTTGCCAATCCCTTCTAGCCTGCAAAGATTATTTTAAGAAATCAGCTAACAATATTATGGGGCTCCCATGTAGGTAACTAACTGCTTTTCTCATGCTGCTTTTAAGATTCTCTCTCTGTATTTAACCTTTGGCATTTTATTATGATGTGTCTTGGGGTGTGCTCCTTTAGGTTCATCTTGTTTGTACTCCTCTTGTTTGGGACCCCTCTGTGCTTCCTGGACTTGCAGGTCTATTTCCTTCACTGACTTAGGGAAGTTTCATGTCATTATTTTTTCAAATATGTCTCCAACTTCTTGCTCTCTCTTTTTTTCTCCTGGCACCCCCATGATGCAAGTGTTGGTAAACTTGAAGTTGTCCCAGAGGCTCCTTACACTATCTTCATTTTTTTTAGATTCTTTTTTTCTTCTTGCTGTTCTGATTGGGTGTTTTTTATTTTCTTATATTCTAAACTGCTAATTTGATTGTCAGCTTCATTCAGTCTACTGTTGATTCCCTATAAATTTTTCTTTAATTAGTGTACCCTTCATTTTTGACTGGTTCTTTTTTATGGTTTTCATATCCTTTTTTATGTTGTGGAGGTTCTCACTAAGTTCACTGAGCATCCTTAAAGCCAGTGTTTTGAGCTGCATCTAGTAGCTTACTTGTCTCCATTTTGTTTAGCTCTTTTTCTGGAGCTTTGTTCTATCCTTTCATATGGTCCATGTTCTTTTGTCTCCTCATTTTAGCAGCCTCCATGTGTTTGTTTCTGTGTATTAAGTAGAGTTCTACATCTCCCAGGCTTGGTAGAGTGGCCTAATGTAGTAAGTGTCCTGGAGGATGTAGTGATACAGTCCCTCATGCCTCCAGCTGGGTACTTGGGTTGTGTCTCCTGTGTGGGCTGTTTATATCCCCTTGTTGTAGTTGAACCTTGATTGCCATTGGCAAATCTGAGGTTATTTGCAACATGTGTTCTCTCTGGGGTCACACATCATAAGCTATAAAGTGATCTACAGATGGCTGCTACTTGTGCGGGGTTGGGAGGTGCCCAGGTAAGACCAAGCTATGAATCAAGCCCAACTGCTGCTAATGCCAGGCCTGGGGAAACTTAGTGAGAGGTATGAGGCTTGTTGAAGCCAGATGCTGCTTTTAAAGATAATTTAGGAAAATCTGAAGCATGAGCCAAGACAAGCCATTTGTATGGAAAAGTCACTGGAAACAGCTTGGGTGGGCCTGAAAGTCATGTGTGGCAGAGCCTTGGGGAATCACCAGGGTGGGGCAAACAGTGTGAGCCAGGTTGATGGAGTTCTCAGATATAGCACCTTCCTGCTGGCTCTGTGGCTGTGTTGGGGGAGGGCTCAGAAAAGGAAGAGTGGCCTCTGCCAGCACTTCTGTCTGGGAGAAGCCTGTCCCCCAGCTCTCACCCTGATGCCAGACATTCAGTTCCTCCCTGTATGCCTCTGAAGCCTTTCAACCTGCTGCTCCCGTGCTGGCACTCAGAGAGAATGTGTCTGAGTAAGTTAGTGTGCAAGTCCTTTAAGAGGAACTGCCAAACAATCCTGCAGTTTCTATCTTCCACACCACAGCCTCAATCTCTGCTGGTTTTTACAGCCAAAATTTATGGTGACTTTTTATCCTGGCACTGGAACCCTGGGTTTTGGGTTCTGGTGTGGGGCTAGGACCCTTCACTCTTCAGATATCCCTTCCAATCTTTACCTACTACCCATGGTTGGGGGACCAGGCTGTTCAACATCTCTGCCCTTCCTACCAGTCATGATGTAGTTTCTTCTTTAATTCCGTAGTTGTAAGATTTCCACTCAGCTTAATTTCTGATGGTTCTGAGTGATGGCTGTTCTATAGTTTAGTTGTAATTTTAATGTGATTGTGTGAGGACACAAGCCATGTTTACCTATACTGCCATCTTGATCAGAAGTCCTCTTTATTTTAATTTGTATCACACAGAAAAGCAAGCCTTCCCACATTTTGCTACATGTGACGTTGAATCAAATTACATTACCTAGTTCATTTTGATTCTCATTTTAGCCGAGTGCCTGACAGATTTGCTCCCTGGAGCAGTGAGTAAAAACTAAACAAAATTACAGTTACATTTTTTTAAATGAAAACTACATGAATAGATTGTGCTTAAAGCAACAAAGTAGAGGGAGGAAGGGTTCTTTCCCACTTTATTATTATCCACCACATCATGGGTTGATTCTGGAGCCCTTAAATTCATGACTTCTGGGATCATGATCCTTTGGTTAGAATCTAGCTCCATCCTCGTTGGCTTATATATAAAATTGTTCACCCCTTCAAAAATCCTGTTATGGCCATTTATAAAATGTGGATAATCACAGGGCCTACCTCATAGAGCTGTCATGAATGTGAAATGAGTAAAGCTTTTAGCACAGAGTAAGTGCTCAGTAAATGTCAGTTGGGACTGTTAGTGGATGGTGGTGTTGCACGCTGCCTTGGCGAAGGCACCAGTACAACTGTTGTCTCAGCTTCAGTACAGCAAGCAGGTACAAAGCTGGCTTTGATGAATGATGGGCAACTTTGGCACATCAACAACACTAGCAACGAACACTCTGGCAGCTGTCTGTCTACCATCCACTATCAGATCCTTTGGTTCCCACAGCAGCAGGATGCAATGCTTGATGGTGGTGGCTTGATGGACTCCAGCAAAGAACTCCTTCGTACAGCTTCGAGAGTGCAAGGGGCACTCTTTACTCGGATAAGGCAAGGTCCCTGAGATAGTCAAGAGTCCAGGATGTTCAAAGAACAGCAAGATGACCAGTGTGGCCAGAGTGGAGTAAAAAGGGGGAAAAAAGGAAGGAAGTGGAGCAAAGAGAGGCCAAAGGACCAGATCATGGGGGTCTTACAGGCTACTGAACAACTTTAACTTTTATTCTAAATGAGCTAGGAAGCCATTGCAGGAATCTGAGAAGTAAAATATCAGCAACTTGTTTGAAGTAAATGTCTCAGGTAAGACTCTAAGCCAAGTGGCTGATTAGTTCTGAGAATGAGTATTCACACAAGGTCACAGGAACAGAGTAGGTGTGCTTTGATCTTGGTAGTGGGGCAAAGTGCACACAGGTCATTCATTCACTATGATCTCAAAGTAGATTCTGCAGGTGTTTTATGGCACTCAAAGTGTAAAAATCATTAGAAGTGTCTGGATAATTGTCCAACTTCCTTTAGATGCTGTGTTGCTATATCATCGTTTCCTGGGCTATCGAGCTGTGAAATACAGGTCAAGTGTATTAACGACAAAGTCCAGTTCAAATCTGAAGCAACTGGCAATTGGTGTTGGTATAGTTCATGGGCCACTGAAAGGGCTAGTCCACATTGGAACAGTGCAAATTTGATGAAACCAGAAACAAGAAAAAGCTTAGAAATATTAGAAAACATGACCACTCTCAAACCAGAAATTGTGTGTGTGCATCTCAAAGTTACAACAGGTTCAAGCCCTCTGTAAGGCAGGGTGCCCTACTCACAGCAGATATCCGCTGACTGGGTTTAATTCTAATTTAATGTAATGTGTCCGCATTTCCTGCTTTCTGGATGTGAAGCTAATCCCATCGGTCATCTTCGAGGCTAGCTCTGTCATAAATGCCCCAATGAGCTGAGGTAACGTTTTCCAAGAACAGGCAGTTGCTTGCCCCTTTACTCTCCTGTTGGGGGAATCCGTACCAATATCTAGTCACTCAACCCCAGAGATGACCTACAGAGTAAATGCTCAGTCAAGGACTAACATACCTGGAATACTCACAGCACCTTGTATGTGGAAACAAGTGAAATATCTATAAAAGTCCTTACTTTAATTAGAACATTGTTATTTTTCTGATAGTTTCCCCTAACCAATACTAATATGAGTCACAGAACTGTAGTTTTAAAAACTACAGATATCTGGCCTATTGCCTCCATGGAAAATAAAATTAAAGTCCATAGAGGTTAGGGGATTTTTACTGAGTCTCAAAGCAAGTTAGCAGCACAGCCACAACTATAATTCATGTTCTGTAACTCTTAGCTCAGGGTTTCTTCCATGTCCTGATGCTTCTCCCTTCAAAGCTGCACGAATCCATTAATGTGGCAACAGAAACTGTTTTGGCAAACAAACACAAAAGGAAGAATTAATTGAAAGGATGTGAGAGAACTACAACTTGCAAAGAAAAGATGAAAATCAGCCTTGAAATAGAACCGGGTGATTCCAGAAAGTCTTTGCAGCAGAAACTGCTGTCCACCTGGCCCCGATGCTGCCACGGGTGCTGAGGAGCTCCAATAATTTCCTGTCTCGCATCATTACATGATCATGCCAAGTTGCACGAGACTCTGATGATATCACGTAGTTACCTCTTGGTGATTCTTGAGTGATAGTAAAAAGGTACAGTCCATAATGGCAACACGCCTGGGTTTGCCACTGTACCGAGACAGCACACAGGGAGAGAATTAATTCCCCTAAATGCAAAGTGCAGGGAGGAAGGGGTATTGCTGCGGAGTGGCCGACAATTTGTAAACACCTACTGCAAGATGAGATCCATACATAGGACCTTCCACAACTTGAAGAAAAAAAGAAAACTAAACTTTAGAAAGAAGAAATCACATAAAATGTGATAGGTAAGCACATATTTTTCTACATTTACAGAATGGTATAACAATTCTAAGAGTGACATGCATACTTAATGTTTGATTTATTGGCTGATACTGTGTTGAATTAGAAGCATGGTTAAAACACTTAAGCTGCTTAATTTTTTTTATAATTCTAAGGCATGGAAGGAAAAAATACTGGTAAATTTATATCCTCCATAAACTATTTCAACTACTTAAGAGAATGAGATCATTGTTAACAGTATAAGACAGTACTTGTCTTGAGGATTTACTGGCAAAATTAGTAATAGTTGGCAATCTAGGAGGGAGTGCGTGTGGAGTTCCAGTTGTCTGCGGGGTTCATTGGTAAGACGAGTGGCCTTCATCTCAGTGGTCAACATATCTGTTTGATTGCTAAAAATACCATTGGTAAAATGTTACTATAATTAAATTGAGTAAGTAGCTGTTGTCTCTACTTTTTAATAGACACTAATACAACTATGAATAAAGCCTTACCCTTGCCCTAAAAATATTATTACACATTTATGGTGAAGGTAAAAAAAAATGATGGTAATATGTTTCACCACTTTCATAAGTGGGAGAGTTCAAGGTTTTACCTACAGCCACCATTGTCCCTGTGGGGGATAATGTTCAGAATCTCCACTGTGGCACTTCCCAAGTTCCTGGGATTTTTAATAAGGTGGTTGACCCACTTGGATCAGTTACTTGGGTATGGAGCAAAGTCTTGTGCAGATGGAGATAAGTGACGTGCCGATTGCTGACTATCAGAGGGAAGAGCTTCTTCCTCATTCCCGGCATGTCCTTTAATGTCAGGAGAAGCACTGCTGCTGTAACCCTGCTGGCCCTCTAGCTCAGTTTTGTTCGATATGTAAGTATAATCATTTTCCTCTCTGCTGGAATTGGGAAGACTGAACTGGGCATGCTCACATTTCCCCTTTCCCTCTCAGGAGCACACCTCTTCCCAGAATGAGTGGTGAGAGCTGGCAAAAACCTCATGGGGCACCCCCATCACCTCCCTTCATCCAGCACCACCGACCGGGGGAGGGGACGTACAACTAGGGGCTCTGCCATCCTTACTCTACAACTGCAACCTAGGATTTAGTCATAAGAAGTGTGATATTGTGGCACTTGTTTGCTAATTCATGATTTTATTTCTGAATTTGTTCAGAGCTCAGGCATTTCTCACCATCCCAGATCCCATCACTCTCTACCTCCCACCAGGTTATATTCTCTCCATCTCCACCCCTCCCCCACATTAGCTGACCCCAGCGCTAACGAGAGGGACAGCTAAGGTGAGGTACAATCCACACTGAAACGGGAGTGGCCATCTAAGGCTGCTGACTCCGCTCTCACATATGGTTCCCTGGTGCCGCCCAGTGCTCACACCACAGGATGCTCAAGTGGGGGCCCGCTCTCTCCAGAGACCGGCTGTGGACCTGTGTGTGTGAACCCTCCTGACCTGGAACCTCAGCCTAGATCCCCCCATCTCTGTCTCCCATTAGGCTATGTCCTTTTACTTCCCCATACTCCAGCTCAGGGAATCCTGGCCAACAGTTAGCTCTTCTCTAATTCATCACATCTTGTACCAAATCGACTATCTCTCCCTGGGATCTTATTCCCATGAAGCCCTGGCTTTGGAACTCAAATGGCCAAGAATCAAATCCTTTTTTGTCTCTATGTCTACTCTGTGCCTCTTCCCTGAGGCAATAAGTACGGATCATTTAAAGGGTTGAATGGGGAAAAGGCTAAGGGATAAGAATAAAAATGGGGACCAAAAAGCCTATTTGAAAATATTCCACTGCACAGGTGACTAAGCAATTACAACATGATGGCAAAAATAAAAGGAGGAAGTAGGCACAGAGCACCACGGGCACAACAGAGGAAGGCCGGAGAGCCCAGGGGGACGGCATCGAGCAAGGCTTCGGGGAAGAGAGAACTCCAGGTCCAGGCTCGAAACTGTCAGAACAGAATCTGAGTTCTTGCAAAGATGTGTGTTTTTGTGTGTGTGCTCATGTTGTGGGGATTTTTTTTTAATTGCTTCTTTGTTTACTTTTGATTTTGGAAAACTTAAACATAAATGTAGAAAAAGAGTCCAATGAACCTCATTATCAAGTATTTTAATTACCAGCTCATAGCTGATCTCATTTTATGTAAACCAACCATCTTCCCTTGCCCAGATTATTTTGAAGCAAATTACAGACAACTTAACAGGACATCTAAAAAATTTATCCCAATGCCATCAGCACACATAAATATCAATGATCACTTTTTGATATCATTAAATAATGAATTAGCATTCAGGCTTTCCCAATTGTATCTATTAACCCCCCCCCCAAAAAAAAAAACCCAAACAACAAAAACCAGTTGGCTTATTCAAGTCAGATTCCAACCAAAATTTTTATTTGATATTTTTGTCTTTTTTCATCTATAGCTTCCCCCTCCTTTTTTTCCTTATAATTCATTTGTCAAGGAAATCAGATTAGGCTATAGTTTCTCACATTCAGGATTTTGATGAATAAATTCCTATGTTGCCTTTGTATATACTCCCCTCTTCTTCCACTCACTATAAACTGATAGACCTAAAGCTTGATCTGATAAAACTTTGGATTTTTTAAAATTTCATTCATTTCACTTTAGAGAGGGGAAGAGAGGGAGAGAAACATCAGTGTGTGGTTGCCTATCATGTGCCCCCTACTGGGGACCTGGCCTGCAACCCAGGCATGTGCCCTGACTGGGAATTGAACTGGTGACCCTTTGGTTCATAGGCCAGCACTAAATTCACTGAGCCACACCAGCCAGTGCCTGAATTTTTTTTAACAACAAAAAAATACCTTTATGGTGGTATTATAAACTTCCAATAAGAGTCACATAATTTTCTATTGCCCTCTGTGATGGTAATAACCATTGAAGATGATTACCTACATTCATTGTTTCATTGTGGGTTTATATTTAATTTTAGAAGCTTATAAGAGATCCCACAAAAAGAATTCCTATTCCTCTGTGATTGGCAATAGGAGGCAACATATTTCTTATCACCATACATTCTCTAGCGCTCTGGAGCTCACATAAATACAGTGAGGAAGAGACGAACACAACAGCTCCACCAGCTAGTCTGAAATAAAGATTTCCAATGTTTCAAAGCACACTATGAGTCCAGTTTAACAGTAGGATTGTGATATCCAAAGACTGATGCCCAAGCTGAACCCTGAGAGATGTAAAAGCAGGTTCCAGAGTGGCTCTGCCAGGACCCAGACATTTCTGGAGTTCTGCTGTCATTTCCTTTGTGCCCACGTTTCAATCACATTGCCTTACTCTCACTAAATAAGAATAAAGAGTCCATTCCAATTCTATCATTTCTCATTTTTTCCTTGTTCCCTCCTCAAGCTGAGATTCTTGTGACAAACGAACAAAAAAAAATTCATTGGATTCACCTATAGAGAATCCTATCGAGAATAAAAACTCACTGACCATGAGCAGCAAAGACGGCACTACGAAACAAAAGCAGCATCCTCGTTCCTGCCCAACACACCTGCAAGCAGTTACGGTGTTGTAACAGTTCTCTTCCTTTGTGCATCGATTGCTAAGCCAGTTGTTAAGTTTTGGGTATTACTCACTTCAAAATGCAGACTTAGAATTTATACAAAATGAGAATCGCCCCCAAGACTAGCTCGTTTTAAAGTAAGATTTGGCTAGACACGTCTTTCTTATCTAACAAGCAGTGATGAAAAGCAACATTTATATCACATTTGTTTCATAGGTCCCAACTGAATTCTACAAAAAGAAAGCGTTTCTTATTTTCCTATATACCCAATTGAATGCAAAAATTCAAATGAGATAATAATCATAATTCCCTAATTGCCCCAGGAATACACAGCGAGTGTCGGGGGAGGGCACTTCGGCAATCGTGAGAACGACAGATTTGCCCGTCATAAATATGAACGCAACGGGAGGTGCCTGCTCTCACAGCTTGGCATTGCATTACAAACCACCCGTGAAGTTACAATGTGTCATACTCCGGAGAAGCCTAGATACATTTTCAAGTACCACCTTTAACACTTTCAATTCTCTGTGATATCAGGCCTATTGAAAATTTTGTGACTGTTTCCGAATATGTTTAGTTATTTAAAAATGCAAGTCATGACAGTATTTCATTTCAGAAATGGGCATAGAAAATAGCACCGCACACAAACACTATGTGTTTATTTATATCCTGCCTTATTCATGATGAATTTAACAGTTTCTAAAGGTATACAAAATAAGGTGAGGGAAAAGAAGAGAAAGCAAGGAAGACATAAAACACAGGTGGGAACGAGGCTCTGCCTGCACACGAAGGGATTTTTCTGTGACACAGGGGCGTCACTGAATAAAGCCGCGCGGGATTGACTTGTGTGAGCACTGCTGCTCAGACCTTCTTCACCTTAGGCTAACTCTTTCCCACTCTCTCATCTGTCCTCTGACTTTAAGGCTTTTAGATTGAAAACAAATGTCCTTAAATGCAGAATTCAGCAGAAAGCCATCATTCTATCATTTTTAGGCCATTGACGCCTTCAGATTTCTTTAGAAACACTTTCCCTAATCCTGCTGCTAGGATGACTATCATAGAGCTATCAAAGATACTAGTAGGCCCTTTGAACCTTTCTGAGCCTTTCAAGAGTTGCTGAAAACCAGGGTGCGAATTATTTAAACCATTCTTCCCTCATGTTGGCATGAAGAATTCTCCGCACCACATTCTGACTGCAGTCAGCCTTATAAAGAGTGAGGCCTCTGTACCCTTGCCAGCTGAGAAGCCATTCATCCGTGCATTTATTTTTTTACTTAGTCATAAATTCACCAACTTAACAGACATTTACTGAGTACTTTCTATGTTCCAGAAGTGCACTAGGCACAGTGAGAAAGGATTAAACAGCATACATGTTGTGTCTTAAAAGAGTAGGGCAGGTTCAAGGCCTACTCCCAACTTGCTCTCCTTCTGTTCACCTCCCCCGTGGAGCTCCGTGGCTCTGCAGCCTCCCTGAAGCCTGGCGTTGCCATCTAACACAGTCTAGGACCAGACATATGAGGGAATATCTGCTGAAATGTCTGAAAAAGCTTTTTTGATGAAATGAAAGACTTAGCCAGAGCACAGACTTTGGCTCTGCAAAGAATTAGCTGCTGAATCAGTGCCAACCATTGCTTCCTTTCCTCTCGACATTTTCTGTGTAAGAAAACAACCTCTCTGTAAGCCACCCCAAGTCAAATTTGGTTACTTGCATCCCAAAGCATTTCTAACTAAATCAAGGAACCCACAGTTTTTTAAAAAAAATCTGGACACAGATAACCATGCAATATAAGGCAAAAAGAAGGAAAGGCTGTTAGAGATGCTCTAATAAAATGCTATTAGCCTGGAGGAAGGAATGTGAATCATATCTGTCTGGAAACCATTGAACAAGAAGAGATGGGTGGGGTTTGAAAAGTGGGGAGGAAAGGGGGGAAATGGGGAGATGTTTGCTGTTGCATTTACTTATCCAAGTAAAACTGCTTCGGGAATAGTGCGAGGCAACTCCTCCTTATCAAAGCTCAGATGGCACAAGTGTCGTCCTGCAGGACTGGGTGGCATGGCAGAAGGGTAGGGACAGTAGAAAGACGGACACTGAGGAAGAACTAATATTTTTGCCAGAGGTGGTATAGCTGCACTATGGGCCATAATTAGGGGAAAAGAGAATTTTTAGGAAGTTTTGATAAATGTTCAATGGGATAACTCCTCTCCTTTTTAGATACTTTAATAATGATTGGTATTGTTTCTTAGGGCTTTTGGAAGTGGATGTAGATTTTATTGAGTGAAATACTATCTGAATAAAACAGAAATTTTAGGTAACTTAAGACCAGAATAGTCAAATTTCACATACGTTATCACACTTAATCATTACAACTACTCTGCAAAAGAGCTATTTAAAAAAAAAAAAACATGAAACAATGGCTCCAAGGACTAAGGAATTTGCTGCAGCTCTTATCTTTAGAAAGCTGCATAATGAAAATGGAATGGACTGCACATTTCCAAAATCCGCTCTTTTTCTACTATAATATTTGGCCTGGAGAAAAGGAGGAGGGTGAAGAAAAATAAGAACGAGGTGAACAAACAGGGTTGAGAGAAAAAAAAATCCCTGAAACTCTAACCAGAAGCCAAAAAGGATTGTTGTTCTGTATAGAGAAGGAAAAAGTAAATCCACGCTTTTTTCATGAGGTGAAAGGGAGCTCCACTACTAACTATCTGGGTGGCTTTGGAGAAATTTCTTAACATCTCTGGGTCTCAGTTTGAGATAATGCATATAGTACTTAGCTACAGTGCTTGGCATGTTGTAAGTTTCCAAACTGTTAACTATTATTATCATCATGATGACTATGATTATATCTTTCCCTGCCCCAGTCAGTGCTCAACTATAACTGAAATTTTTTTGTTGCATACCTCTTCTGTTCTTTAAAAAGATTGGTTTCTAAGTGGTCAAAAAGGAACCAAGAGTTGCCTACAAGCAGTGGGGGGAAAAATAATATCAGGAGAACAGTCTGCAATGTGAATACTCTTGGACCATCACCAAGATCCACAGGACTTCACTTCTTGGCCAATAAATAACGCTCACGCCACTCTTGTACAGAGCCCGGCTTCCAGAGAGCCAAAGCAGCCCGCTCCTGTGGCTGGAAGGGGAGCGATCAAGCAGGGAGACTGTAGGCCGAACCAGCAGGTCACAGAAAAAGAGGCCTCCCACTCTCCAAGAAA
>PVKM010029683.1:0-17645 GCA_004027735.1 Carollia perspicillata | reverse complement strand
ACATATTATATGTAGAAAATCCTAAAGACCCTACCAAATATATGGTAAAACTAATAAATGAATTTAATAAAGTTGCAGGATACCAATCAATATACGAAAATCAGTTAAGTCTTTATAAACTAGCAACAAACCATTTGAAAGAGAATTTAAGAAAAAAATCACAATCCCTTTTTCAATAGTATCAAGTTATTTAAGAATACATTTAACCAAGAATGTAATAGATAGGTATACTGAAAATTATAAGACATTATAAAAGAAGTTAAAGATGAAAATAAATAAAACTATATCTTATGTACATGGGTTAAAAGAATTCATTTTTTTGTTGTTGTTGACTAGGTTCTATTTATAGATGAGATCATAAGGTACTTGTCTTTTCCACCTGGCTTATTTCACTTAGCATAATACTCTTCAGTTCCATGGAAAAGAAGGGGAAGGATCAAGTCAAGGAACATGTATAAAAGACCTATAGACAAAGACAACATAGACAAAGGATCCATAGAAAAAGAGAATTGAATGTGGGAGTTGGGGAGTGGGTAGGGAAAAGGAGAGTAATGGGGGGGGAAGTATGGACAACTGTAATTGAACAACAATGAAAAATGAGTTCATAATTTTTGTAATGTCTATACTGTAGATTCAGTGCAATTCTTACTAAAATCCTAATGTCATTTTTTTTCCAGAGGTAGAAAAACGACTCTAAAATTTATATGGGATCATACAGAAGCTTAAATAGCCAAAACAATCTTGATAAAGAGGAACAAAGCCATATTATAAAGATATAGTTATTGAAACCGTATGGTACTGACTTAAAAAGAGGCACACAGACCAATGGAACAACACAGAGAGCCTAGAGATAAATCCACAACCAGTCATCTAATCTTTGAAATGAATGCCAAGAACACTGAATAAAAAGAAAATTATCTCTTTAATAAATGGTGTTTGGAAAAAAGCTATCCACATGCAAAATAATAAAATTGGGCCCCTATTATAAAGCACTCACAGAAATGAACTCTAAATGGATTAAGTACATACAAGTAAGACCTGAAACCATAAACCCCCTAGAAAAAAACGTGCAGTAAACTTCCTTGTCATTGACCTTGGCAATAACTTTTTAGTATAAGACCAAAAGTATAAGCAGAAACCAAAAATAAATAAATGAGACTACATCCAAGTGAAAAGCTTCTTTGTAGCAAAGAAAATCAATAAAGTGAAAAAGCATTGTATGGAATGGAAGAAAGTATTTGTAAATCAGATATCTGGTAATCCAAAATACAGACCCCACACAAATAACACCCCTTTTTATTACAAAGTATTTTATTACAAAATCACAAGCATGTAATTGTGTAACATAACAATATCACACTCAAGCATAACATATGACATTTTAGGTGAAACGTTCAAATTATAATGATAAATTATTATGCCCATATTGTTACCCTATGAACCACACTCAAGCAGGCATTACTTCTGCTGGACCCTGTATATAAGAAATTTATACAACTCAATAGTAAAAAAACAACAATAGCAACAACAAAAAAACACAAATCTTGTGATCAAAAAATGGGCAAAGGATCTGCATAGACACTTTTCCAAAGAAGACAAAATATGGGCAATAGGTGCATGGAAAAACATTCAACATCACTATTCATTGGAGAAATGCAAATCAAACCCACAATGAGATAAAAACTCACATATGTTAGACTGGCTATTATAAAAAATACAAGGATAAATGTTGGCAAAAATGTGGAGAAAAGAGAACATTTGTACATTGTACAAATATAAACTGGAACAACCATTATGAAAAATAGAACAGTATGGAGGTTCCTCAAAAAGTTAAAAATAGAAGTATCATTTGACCCAGCAATCCCATTTCTGGGTGTATATCTGATGGAAATAAAATCAGTATCTCAATGAGTTATCTGCTCCTCCATGTTAATTGAAGCATTATTATGCACAATAGTGATGATATGGAAACAACCTAAGTGTCCATCAGTGGATGAATGAATAAAGAAAATGTGAAAATATATAATTCAGCCATGAGAAAGAAGGAAATTAGCATGAATAAACCTGGAGGACACTATGCTATATTAAATAAGCCAAATAAAGAACGAAAAACCCTATATGATCACATTTACTTGTGGAATCTCTAAAAGAAGAAAAAGGAGAAGGAGAAGAAGGAGGAGGACAGGGAGAAGAAGATAAGCAGAAGGAAAGAGAGGAATTACTACTTCTAAGAGAAACAGAGAGTAGAATAAATGGTGGTTACCAGGGCCTGGGTGTGAGAGAAATGGAGATGTGCTAGACAAAAGGTAGAAGTTTAGTAATAAGTTGTATAAACTTTAGGGACCTAGTATACAATATAGTGATCAGAGTTAATAACTTTGTATCGTATACTTGAAATTTGCTGAGAGTAGGTCTCAAGTGTTCCTATTACCAAAAAAAAAAAAAAAGTATGTAACGTGATTGATGTGTTAATTAACCTGATTTTGGTAATTACTCCACAGTGTACACATATATCAAATAATCATGTTGTACATTTTAAATATACACAAATTTATTTTTCAATTATACCTAACCAACACTGGAGGGAAAATAACCTACATAAGCCCAGTTCCTAACTTGGGTGAACAGGGTTAGGGCATAGGGTGTGCTGCTACCGAAAGCACATTGCTCTCCTCCTGGGAGAAAGAAGAAAACATAAACGTCTTTCAATGTTCCAAGAGTTGCTATAATTTTTTTCATTAAACTCTGGTGAATATTTTTGAATTCTAATTAATATAACTTAAGTTAATGAATATAGTCCCTGTACCTCTGCTCCCACATCATACAAAACCTAAAAAATTTAAGCAATTTTTAAGTTTCTTAAATAAAAGCTAATAAGGCTTCTGTGGGGAGGAGTATCCCTGTCTTGGCTATTAAACAGATATGAATTCCATGGTCACTTACAGAGTTCTCTGAGCATCAGGAAAGAACTCAGTTATTGTATAATAATCATCTTGGTTGTTCAGAAAATGTTAGACTACTGATATAGGTCCAATGAAGAGGACTATGTGGAAGTTCCTGCTCTATATTCAGGAAGAACCTCTGCCAGGCAATAGGAAATAAGGTTCAAAGGCAATACAAAAAAATCTCATTCTTTATTAAAAGATATATTTGACAATAACTGGAAGTACATTATTTTTGTATTAATGACATAAGATGTATCAATCTTATTTTCATTATTCCAGATTCCAAATGAGTTCACTATCTTATCAATGTATTCGAAAGTCATTGATCGATGCTACCAGAATTTAGACAATTGACTGTGATTATTTTTGATTCTTGAAGATAATTTCATTGAACTCCAGAAACCTGAGACTTAATGGTAGATCCTATAAAAGACAGTATAGTAATTTCTTAATGGTTTCATTAATTCCCAATTGACTAAAATGTATATTAATTGATCAGTAGAACTTTGAATTAAATAAATAATACTGAATGTATATAAACTTAATGAAGATTTAAAAAGCAGTTGCTATATTACAACTTTCTTATATTATGAACAAAAGTATTTACAAAAACAAATGAACTCCTCAGATTTAAACATGAGAATTTCTGATTATTTTTGCTTTAGAATTGCCAAGTAGCACAGGAGAAGAAAGTCAGAAGAGACACTATTAATTTAAACTCTACCTCAAAAGACAAGCCCAGTAGTTCCAAGAAAAAGTGTACACAAGAATTGCATTTGTATAAAAACATGCAGATTCTAGGATACAGGGACTGGAAATCTATATGTTAACAAGTACTCCAAGTTATTCTTATTCAGTCTATTTGATGAAAGTCTTTTAAAGTCAAAGAATTGCTATCTACTTACTCACAGATTTGGCAAAGAGTACATTCATGTGTTAAATTGCTTAAATTCTAAACTCCAGCACAGCTCTGTAAAGAATATTTAATATACTTTAAAATTCAGCTAATGCTGGACACATTACTTAGTAATATAAACTAAATTCCAGTGCTCGACGTCCAGAACACACAGGAATTTATTTACCTGAAGAAAAAAAAAAAAAATCAACGATCTGTGAAGAATTCTAATTGCTGGTCAAAACAGGAAGCTCACAACAAAATTATGCAACCAGTGATTATAGACGTACCTCAGAGGTGTTGTGGGCTTAGTTCCAGGCCACTACAATAAAGTGAATATCTTATTAAAGCAAGTCACACAGACTTTTTGCTTTCCCAGGGCTTGTAAAAGTTATGTTGATACTATACTGTTGTCTGTTAAGTATGCAATAGCGTTATGTCTAAAGAACCAATGTACATACCTTAATTTAAAATATTTTATTGCTAAAAATGTTTTTTAAAAGGCTCATCATCTGAGCCTTCAGTAAGTTATAATCTTTTTATTGATGGAGGGTGTTATCTCAATGTTGATTGCTGCTGAGTGATCATGGTGGTAGTGACTGAATGAAGGTTGAGGTGGCTGTAGCAATTTCTTAAAATAAGACATTAAAGTTTGCCACATCAATTGAGTTTTCCTTTCATGAACAATTTCTCCATAGCATGAAATACTGTTGAATAGCATTTTATTCCTAGTAAAAACTTCTTTCAAAATTGGAGTCAATCCTCTCAAACCCTGATTGATGTTGCTTTATCAACTAAGTTTATGTGGTATTCTAAATCTTTTGCTGTCATTTCAACAATCATCACACTATATTCACCAGGAGTAGATTCAATGTCAGGAAACCACTTTATTTGCTCATTCGTAAAAAGCACCTCCTCATCCATTAAAGTTTTATTATGAGATTGTAGCAATTTAGTGACATGTTCAGGCTCTATTTCTAACTCTAGTTCTCTTGTTATTCTACCACTTCCGTCACTAAAGTCTTGAAACTCCTCAATGTCATGTATGAGGGTAGAATTCAACTTTTTAAAAAATCTTGTGAATGTTGATATTCTGACATTTACCCATTAATCATAAATATTCTTAATGGCACTTAGAATGGTGAATCTTTTCCAAAATGTTTTCACTTGACTGTACACAGATCCATCAGAGGAATCACCATCTATATCAAACAAAGCCTTCTGAAATGTGTTCTTAAACAGTAAGTCAATTACTCTTTGATCCATGGGCTGCAGAATGGAGGTTGAGTTTGCAGACATAAGAACAACATTGATCTTGAACATCTCCATCACAGGTCTTTGGTGACCCCGTACAATGTCAATGCATAGTATTTTTTAAAAGAAATCTTTTTTTTCCTGATCAGTAGATTTTGACAGTGGGCTTACAATATGCAGTAAACCATGGTGTAAACAGATGTGCTATCATCCAGGCTTTGTTTTTTCATTTGTAGAGCACAGGCAGAGTAGACTTAGCAAAACTGTTAAGAGTCCTAGGATATTCCAAAATGCAAATGAGCATTGGGTTTAACTTATAGTCAGCAGCTGCACTGGCCCCTAACAAGAGTCAATCTGTCCTCAAAAGCTTTGAAGCCAGGCATGGACTTCCCTCTATCCATGAAAGTCTTAGATGGCATCTTCTCCTAACATAAGGATGTTTAATCTATATTAAAAATCTGTTGTTTTGCCCTGGCTGGTGTGGCTCTGTTGGTTGAGCATCATCCCACAGACTGAAAAGGCATAGTTTCACCTCCTGGTACAGGCTGATATGCAGGTGATGGGTTTTATCTCTGGTTGGCATGCGTATGAGAAAGCAATAATCACTGTTTCTCACATTGATGTTTCCCTCTCTCTTTCTTTCTCTCTCTCCTCCCCTCTCCTTCTCTTTATCTAAAAGCAGTGGAAAAAAAATGTCCTCCGGTGAGGATAAAAACTTGAAAAATCTGTTTAAGGTAGCCATTTCATTAATCGTCTTAGCTAGATTTTCTGGATAGCTTGCTGCAGCTTTACATCTGCACTTGCTGCTTCCCCTTGCACTTTATATTATGGAGATAGATGGCTTCTTTCCTTAAACCTCATAATCCAGCCTCTGCTAGGTTCAAAGTTTTCCTTTGTAGTGTGCTCACCTTTCTCAGCTTTCATAGAATTAGAGAAAGGTAGGGTTTTGCTCTGGATAGGCTTTATCTTAGGGAATGTTGTGGCTAGTTTGATCTTCTGTCCAACCACTAAAACTTCCTCCATGTCAGCTTTAATAAGGCTGTTTCATTTACTTATCACTTATATGTTCACTGGAGTAGCACTTTTAATTTCCTATAAGAATTTTCCCTTTGCATTCACAACTTGGCTAACTTTTAACCTGTCTCAGCTTTTGACATGCCTTCCTCACTAAGCTTAACTATTTATAGCTTTTGTTTTAAAATGAAAGACATGCAAGTCATTCTTTCACTTGAATACTTAGAGACAATGTAAGAGTTTTTATCTGACCTGTTTCTAATATTGTTGTGTCTTGGGGAATAGGGGACCGGAGGAGAAGCAGAGAGATGGGATATAGCTGGTCAGTGGAGCAGTCAGAACACACACAACATTTATTAAGTTCTTTGTGTTATGTTGGCCCATTTCATAGCACCCCAAAACAATGACAATAGTAACATTAGAGATCATTGATCATGGATTATCATAACAAATATGATAATAATTAAACCTTTGAAATATTGTTAGAGTTACAAGAATGTGCTATAAAGAATATTTAAACAAGATTGGATAAGGAATAACTGAGATCTGTGGTTATTTTGGGTAAACTATTTAAGGCTTACCCTGAAGCTAAAAGAAGCCTTCTTGTGTATGTAATTTTTTTCATTTTTAAAATAATGCATTGTCATATAAGAAAATTTAGAAAGCATGGAAAATTCTTTTAAAATTTGCCTTTAATTGCTATATATACAAATATTTATTTAACTAGTCTCATTAATAGGTTTTTTAATGAGTACAGTAATGCAAGTGTCCATGCATTTAAACAATTAATAAACTTTAATCTTTTAGAGCCAGTTTAGTTTCATAGCAAATCTGAGTGGAAAGTACAGAGAGTTCCCAGGTTCTCCCTATTTTCCACATGAACAACCTCCCTCAATATCAATATCCTGAACCACATTTGCTACAACAGTGAATCTACAATAACACATCACTGTCATCCAGTCCATAGTTTACATTAGGGTTCACTCTTGGTGTTGTACATTCTATAGGTTTGGACAAATGTATATTGCCATGTAGCCACTATTGTAGTAACATATAGAATAGTTTCCCTGTCCTTAATATCTTCTGTGCACTCTCCGCTCCTCCCTTTCACTCTTCTAATTCCTGGATGTTAGTGCTCCTTTAGCATCTCTGGAGTTTGACTTTGCCAGAGTGTCATATATTGCAATGATATAGTAGGTAGCCAGATTGGCTTCTTTCACTTAGCAATAAGCATTTTAGTTTCCTCCATGTCTTATTAGCTCATTTCTTTTTAGAACTAAGTAATATTTTATTGTTTGGATATACCACAGCCAATTATCCATTCACTTACTGAAGACATCTTAGTTGCTTCCAAGCTTTGGTAATTATGAGTAAAACTTCTATAAACATCTATGTCAAAGTTTATTTGTAGACATAAGTTTTCAGTTCATTTGGGTAACTACTGAAGAGTGCAACTGTTGGAGCATATGGAAAGAGAGAAACTGTCAAACTGTCTTGCAAATTGGCTGAACCATTTGAATTCCCCCCAGCAGTGAATGAGAGTTCCTGTTGCTCCAAATCTTCACCAGTATTTGGTGTTGTCAGAGTCTCAGATTTTGGCTATTGTAACAGGTGTGTAGTGTCATCTCATTTTTTATTTTAATATTCAATTCCCTAATGACATATGATGCTAAACATTTTTTCATATTCTTACTTGCTATCTGCATAGTTTCTTTGGTGAAACATCTGTGAAAATCTTTAGTCCATTTTTTATCCAAGTAGTTTGTTTCCTTCTTGTCAAATTTTAAGAGTTCTTTTTATATTTATATGTATATGATATGATATTTATATTGATATTTATGATGTTTATAATTGTATGATATTTATATTTATATAATATTTATATTTATGGTATTTATGTTTATGTGACATTTATATTTATATGATATTTATATTTATATAATATATTTATATATTTTATATTTATATGATATTTCTTTATCAGATATGTATTTTGTACATATTTTATCCCAAGGTATAGCTTTTCTTTTCATTATTCTTTTTTTTTACAGCTGAAAATTTTTATTCTATTTTTTCCATTGTCATTTATTCTCTTTACATCCCTCTCCATCACCCCCTTCAGTCACCATATTATAGTCCATGTCCATGAGTCTTTTTTCCTTTTTGCTCAATACTCTACCCACTAAATTCACTCATAGCTATCATCCTACTCTCTATCCATGAGTCTGTCTCTATTTTGCTTGTTATTTCAGTTTGTTCATTAGATTCCACATATGAGTGAAATCATATGGCATTTTTCTTTCTCTGATTGGCTTGTTTCACTTAGCATAATGTTCTTCAGGTCCACCCATACTGTTGCGGTGTAAAACTTTCTACCTTTATATGGCTGAGTAATATTCCATTGTGTAAATATCCCATAATTGTTAGATCCACTCCTCCAGTCATGGACACTTGGGCTGCATCTATTTCTTAGTGACTGTCAATAACACTTCATGAACTCAGAGGTGCTTATGTTCTTTGGAATTAGTATTGTGGGTTTCTTTGGAGATACGCATATTCCCAGAAGTAGGACCACTGAGTCAAAAGGCAGATCCAGTTTTAATTTTTTGAGGTCTCTCCATACTACTTTCCACAGTGATTGTACCAATCTACATTCCCAGCAACAGTGCAAAAGGGTTCCCCTTTCTCCACAACCTCACCAGTACTTACTGTTTGTTGACTTCTTGGTGATAGTCATTCTGACTGGTGTGTGGTGATATCTCATTATGGTTTTAATTTTCATTTCTCTGATGATTAGTGATGTTGAATATCTTTTCCTATGTCTATTGCCCATCTGTATGTCCTCTTTGGAAAATTATCTATTCAGGTCCTTTGCCCATTTTTTAATTGGACTGTTCATTTTTTTGATGTTGAGTTTGATAAGTTCTTTATAAATTTTGGATATTAACCCCTTATCAGATGTATCAGCAAATATGTTCTCCAATTCCGTGGGTTGTCTTTTTATTTTGTTGATGGATTCCTTTGTTGTGCAAAAACTTTTGGTGTCATATCAATAGATGCAGAAGAAGCATTTGATAAGATCCAGCACCTTTTATGATAAAAACTCTCAGCAAAATGGGAATAGAGGGATCATACCTAAATGTAATAAAGACTATATATGACAAATCCACTGCCAGCATTATACTCAATGGGCTACAACTATAAGTGTTATCCTTAAGATCAGGAATAAGATAGGGATATCTGGGTTTCACCTCTCTTATTCAACATAGGATTAGAAGCCCTAGCCATAGCATTCACACAAGAAGAAAACATAAAGTCATCCAAATTAAAAAGTAAGAAGTAAAATTTTCTTTATTTGCAGATGACATGATATTGTACCTAAAAAACCCTAAAGATTCCACCAGGAAACTACTAGAACTGATAAATGAATTCAGTAAAGTAGCAGGATACAAAATTAATATTCAGAAATCAGTTGCATTTTTATATGCCAATAATTAATTATGAGAAAGAGAAATTAAAGAAAAACACAATCCCATTCATGATTGCTTCAAAAAGAATAAAATACCTAGGAATAAAAATGACCAAGGATGTAAAAGATCTGTACTCAGAAAATTATAAGGCACTGAAAACAGAAATAGTTACAAAGAAGTGCAAGTACATACCATGCTCATGGATAGGAAGAATTAAGATTATTGAAATGTCCATACTACCCAAAGCAATCTATAGGTTCAACGCAATCCCTATCAAGATTCCAATGATGTATTTCACAGAACTATAGCAAATATTTCAAAAATTGATATGGAACCACAAAAGGCCCCATATAGCAATAGCAACCCTGAGAACAAAGAACAAAGTTGGAGGAATCACATTACCTAATATCAAACTATACTATCAGGCCATAGTGATCAAAACAGCATGGTACTGGCATAAAAACAGACACATAGATTAATGGGACAGAATGAAGAACCCAGAAATAAACCCATGTCCTTATAGTCAGTTAATATGTGGCAGAGGCAGCAAGCACATACAATGGGCTAAAGATAATTTATTCAATAAATTGTGTTGGGAAAATAAGACACATAAGCCCCCCCTCCAAAAAAAAAAAAAAAAGAAAGAAACTAGACCACCTTCTTACACAACACACAGGGATAAATTCAGACCGATTAAAGACTTAAATGTGTAACCATAAAAATTCTATAAAAAACATAGGCACTAAAATCTCTGGCATTGCTCTTAGCAATATTTATCTGACGTATCTCCTCAAGCAAGGGAAACACAAGAAAAAATAAACAAATGGAACTACATCAAACTGCTAAAGTGTTGAGTAGTCTAACATTAAATTCATAGATTAATTTAATTTGAAGAGTATTGATATCTTTTCAGAGTAATTCATATATACATATGTTCTCTATTTAGTTAAGTCTTTCTGAATGTCATTTAGGAAAGTTTTAAAATATTCTTTGTGTAGGTTTTATATAATGTTTACATAGTTAATTCCTTAATAATTTTAATTTGTTTAATATGGACTTTTCTTTTGTTAATAAAAATTTCCAGCTGGTTACTAGTGGTTTAGGAAGAGTTCTGAATTTTGTAAGTTAACCTGTATTTGGAATCTTTGCTAAACTCTATTAATTCAGAGTTCTTCTATTGATCTAATAGTTTTCCATGTGGATGAACATCTCTTTCTTGCACATAGTGACATTTTTTGCTTCTTTCCAATTTTTATACCTTTTTAAAATATAAAATATCAACAACAACAGTTATATCTGTCTTTTTTCTGAAATCACAGACCATGTCTAAAATTCTTCTCAGTATGATATTTGTCTATTGAGCACATTATCAAGTTCAGAAAATGTTTTATTATTTCTATTTCCTATTGGTTTATCATATTTAGGTTGTTGAACTTAAGTAATTTTTTTGTACTTATTGACATAGTCATATGAATTTTCCATAGCAATCCACTAATGGGATAAATTAGATTCGAAGACTTTCTAATGCCAACCATTCCAGAAAACTTATTTATAAGTAAAACATAAATATAATAATTATTTTTGAATTATTTTTCCTGGCTTTGAAATAAAGATTTTCAATAAACTTTCTGAAATTAACACTAGTCACAAAAAATGTTTACTCATTTAATATTTCTCCTTTTAGAAACATGTATAAGATAGAGATTTCTATTCCTTATCAGCCATCTGGGTCTATGGGTTTTTTGGCAAGGAACTCTTTAAAATGTAAATCAGTTGCCTTCAAAGTTACTGACTTTTCAATTTAAAAATTTTATACTGATTTTTATAATTTTATTTTTAATTTAAATTTTATTATGGTAAACATTTTTACATGATATCTACCCTCTTAATAGATTTGTAGGCATAAAATATAGTGTTATAGATTATAAATACAATGTTGTACAGCAGATCTAGAAGGTACTCATGCTGCCTAACTTATGTCTATTTATTAATAACTCCTCATTCCTCCCTCTCCCCAACCTCTGGCAGCAACCTTTTAACTCATTATTCTTAACATTGTCTTGCACAGAGCAGACAATTTTAAAATTTATAGTGTCATCTAATTTATCAATTATTTCTTTCATGGATCTTGAATTTCTTGTTGTACTTAATATGTCATTGTCATATACATTGTCATCTACATTTTCTTCTATCTTATCTTCTAGGAGTTCTAGTTTTGTGTTTTACATTTAGGTTTATGGTCTACTGTGAATTAATTTTGTAAAGGGTATACAATAATGTGTCAAGATTCATTTCTTTTTTTGTATGTTCATGTCTAGTTCTTCCAGCACCATTTCTTATAGAGACGTTTGCTTCATTGTATTACCTTTACTCTGTTATCAAAGATTATTTGACTATATGTAGGTCTATATTAGGTTCCATTGATCTATTTGTCTATTTTTCCACCAGCACTACATTGTCTTGATTACTGTAGCTTTATAGTAAGTCTTGAAGTTGCACAATGTCAGTTCTACAACTTTGTTCTTCTCCTTCGATACTGTGCAGGCTATTCTGAATGTTTTGTCTCTTCATATATACTTTATTTTATTTTATTTTTTTTACAAATGGATCTTTTATTTTTTCAATATAGTATCCATACATATTGCTTTTATTTTTCATTTTTTCTTTATTTCCTCTTTTTTAAATCATTTTTAAATTTTTGTTCTAATACAGTTGTCTCCATTTTCCCACCACCTTCCCCCACCCCATCCAACCCCACCTGGCACTTTCAATACTACCCCCTTTGGCTTTGTCATAGTTTTAAAGATTCCATACTGTTCAATCATATGTAACATTTTAATTTATTATTTTCCCCATAAATTACTTTATTGTTGTTCAATTACAGTTGTCTGTATTTTTCCCCACCATTCCCTGCCACCCCAGCCAAACCCACCTTCCTCCCTTGCTTCTACCCTCCCCCTTGGTTTTGTCCATGTGTCCTTTATAGTAGTTCCTGAAAACCCTTCTCCCCACAGTCCCTTCCTCCCTCCCCTCTGGTTATTGTTATATTGTTCTTAATTTCAATGTCTCTGATTATATTTTGTTTGCTTTTTTCTTTTGTTGATTATGTTCCAGTTAAAGGTGAGATCATATGGTATTTGTCCCTCACTGCCTGGCTTATTTCACTTAGCATAATGCTCTCCAGTTCCATTCATGCTGTCACAAAAGGGAGGAGCTCCTTCTTTCTCTCTGCTGCATAGAATTCCATTGTGTGAATGTAGCATAGTTTTTGTCACCACTCATCTCCTGATGAGCACTTACATTGCTTCCAGCACTTGGCTATTGTAAATTGTGCTGCTATGAACATTGGGATGCATGGGTTCTTTTGGATTTGTGTTTTAGGGTTCTTAGGATATATTCCCAGTAGTGGAATTGCTGGGTCAAAACACAATTCCATTTTTAGTTTTCTGAGAAAATTCCATACTGTTTTCCATAGTGACTGAACCAGTCTGCATTCCCACCAACAGTGCACTAGGGTTCCCTTTTCTCTGCATCCTCTCCAACACGTATTTGTTGCTTTGTTTATGATGGCCATTCTAACTGCTGGAAGGTGGTATCTCATTGTGGTTTCAATTTGCATCTCTCTGATGGCTAGTGATGCTAAGCATCTTTTCAGATGTCTCTGGGCCCTCTGTATGTCCTCCTTGGAGAAGTGTCTTTTGCCTATTTTTTAATTGGCAATTTGCCTATTTTTTTAATTGGCAATTTAATAGCCAATTTGCCTATTCAAGTCTTTTGCCTATTTTTTAATTGTTTTTTTTGTCTTCCTAGAGTGGAGTCCTGTGGAGTGGACTCCTGTGGAGTCCTTTATATATTTTGGAGATCAAATCCTTGTCTGAGGTATCATTGCCAAGTATGTTTTCGATCCAGTTGGTTCACTTTTAATTTTGATGCTGTTTTCTTTAGCCATGCAGAAGCTTTTTAATTTGATGAGGTCCCATTTGTTTATTCTTTCCTTTATGTCCCTTGTTTTAAGGGATATATCAGTGAAGATGTTGTGTGGAATGTCTGAGATTTTCCTGCCTATGTTCTCCTCTAGGACTTTAATGGTGTCTTTTATCCACCTTGAATTTATTTTTGTGCATGATGTAAGTTGGTGCTCAAGTTTCATTTTTTGGATGTAGTTGTCCAGATTTCCCAACACCATTTGTCGAAGAGGCTGTTTTTACTCCATTTTATGCTTCTTCCCCCTTTGTCAAATATTAATTCACCATAGAGACTTGGGTTTATTTCTAGGATCTCAGTTCTGTTCCACTGGTCTATGTGCCTGTTTTTATGCCAGTACCAGGCTTTTTTGATTACAGTGGTCTTGTGATACAGTTTGATATCAGGTATTGTGATCCCTTCTGCTTTGGTCTTCTTTCTCAAAATTGCAGCAGCTATTCTGGATCATTTATGGTTCCATATAAATTTTTGAAGTGTTTGTTCTATATCTGTGAAATATGTCATTGGTACTTTAATAGGCATTGCATTGAATCTATAAATTGCTTTGGGTAGTATGACCATTTCAATGATGTTAACTCTTCCAATCCATGAGCATGGTACATGCTTCCATTTGTGTCTTCCTTGGTTTCTTTCTCCAATGTTGTATAGTTTTCTGAGTATATGTCTTTTACCTCCTTGGTTAGGTTTATTCCTAGGTATATTATTTTTCTTGTTGCTATATCAAATGGGAACTTTTTCCTGAATTTTGTTTCTGATATTTGATTGTTGGTGTACAAAAAAGACTTTGATGTCTGACTATTGACATTGTATCTGGCTGTTTTGCCAAATTCATTTATTGGGTCAAGTAGTTTTTTAGTGGAATGTATAGAATTTTCTATGTACATTATCATGTCATCTGCAAACAATGACAGCTTTACTTCCTCCTTTCTAATTTGGATGCCTTTTATTTCTTTTTCTTGTCTGATTGTTGTGGCTAGAACTTCCAGTACTATGTTGAATGGGAGTGGTGAAAACAGGCCTCCTTGTTTTGTTCCAGATCTTAATGGGAAAACTCTAAGTTTTTGTCCATTGCATATGATGTTGGCTGTAGGTCTGTCATATATGGCTTTTATAATGTTAAGGAATGTTCCCTCTAGTCCCACTTTGCTGAGTACTTTTATAAATGGTTGCTGCAGCTTATCAACTGCTTTTTATGCATCTATTGATATGATCATGTGACTTTTGTGTTTTGTTTTGCTTGTGTGGTGTATTATGTTTATTGATTGGCAAATGTTGTACCACCCTTGCATCCCTGGAATGAATTCCACCTGACCACAGTGTATGATCTTTTTAACGTATTGCTGGCTGTGGTTTTCCAATGCTCTGTTGAGTATTTTAGCATTTATGTTCATCAGCGATATTGGCCTGAAGTTTTCTTCTTTTGTTATGTCCTTATCTGGTTTTGGGATTAGGATAATGCTGGTTTTATAAGAAGAGTTTTGGAGTCTTCCATCTTCCCGAATTTTTTGGAATAATCTGTGGAGGATGGGTGTTAGCTCTCCTTTAAATGCTTTGTAAAATTCTCCCATGAAACAATCTGTCCATGGTTTTTGTGTGTCAGAAGCTTTTTGATTACTGGTTCAATTTCATCAACTGTTATTGGTGTGTTTAGACTTTCTGCTTCTTAATTGAGTTTCAGATATTATATTTTATAGAAATTTGTCCATTTCACCTAGGTTTTCAAATTTCTTGTCATACACTTCTTCATAGTTATTTCTTAAAATCCTTTGTATTTCTGTGGTGTCAGTTGTAATCTCCCTCTTTCACTTCTGATTGTGTTTATTTAGGTCCTGACTCTTTTTTTCTTGATGGGCCTGCTTAAAGGTTTGTCAATTTTATTTATCTTTTCAAAGAATCACCTCCTGCATTCATTGATCCTTAGAATTGTGCTTTTAGTCTCTATGTCATTTAATTCTGCTCTGATATTGGTCATTTCCCTCATTCTACTTGCTCTGAGTTGTCTTTGTTTTTGTTCCTTGAATTCTTGTAGGCATAGGGTTAGGTTGGTTATTTGAAAAGTGTCTATCATGTTTAGGTAGGCCTGTATTGCTATAAACTTCCCTCTCAGGACTGCCTTTGCTGTGTCCCATAAGTTTTGGATTGTTGTGTGTTCTTTTTTGTTTGTTTCCAGAAACTTTTTGATTTCTCCCCTAATTTCATTCTTGAATCATTCATTGTTTAATAGCATGCTATTCAATCTCTGTGAGTTTGAGTGTTTTTTTTCTTTGAGGTTGGTTTCTAATTTCAGTCCCTTGTGGTCAGAGAAAATGCTTGATATGATTTCAATTTTCTTGAATTTGTTGAGGTTTGTTTTATGCCCTATCATGTGGTCTATCTTTGAAAATGTTCCATGTGCATTTGAAAGGAATGTGTATTTAGCTTCTTTGGGATGAAAGGCTGTATATATATCAGTTAAGTCCATTTCATCTAGGGCATTGTTCAATGCCACAATACCCTTGTTGATATTTTGTTTGGAAGATCTGTCCACTTTTGACAGTGGGGTGTTAAAATCCCCTACTGTGATTGTGTTGCTGTCAATATCTTTCTTGAAGTTCTCCAATATTTTTTTATGTATTCGGGTGCTCCTATGTTGGAGGCATATATATTCACAATGTTTATGTCTTCTTGATGGATTCTTCCCTTGAGTATTATGAAGTGACTTTCCGGGTCTCCTTTTATGGCTCTTCTTTTGAAGTCTATTTCATCTGTAATGAGTATTACTAATTTGGCTTTTTACCCCTGTCCATTTGCTTGGAATATTTGTTTCCAGCCCTTCATTTTCAGTCTGTGTAGGTCTTTTGTTTTGAGGTGGGTCTCTTGTAGCCTGTGGGTCATGTTTTCTTATCCATTCCACTATTCTGTATCTTTTGATTGGGGCATTTAATCCATTTACAGTTAAGGTTATTATTGATAGGTATTTATTCATTGCCATTTTTTGTAGCTGTGTTCCTCTATCTTTCACTGTTTTTCTTCTTGGTCTTTTAACAATATATATTTATTTATTTACAGAGAGGGAGAAAGAGAGGGAGTGAAACATCAGTGTGTGGTTGCCTTTCACATGGCCACCACTAGGGACCTGGCCCACAACCCAGGCATGTGCCCTGACTGAGAATCAAACCAGTAACTCTATGGTACTCAGCTAGAGCTCAATTCTTTGAGCTATACCAGCCAGTGCTTCTTCTTGCTCTTAAAGCAAACTCTTTAGCATCTTTTCCAGAGCTGGTTTGGAGGAGATATATTCTTTCAGTCTTCTTTTGTCTGAGAAGCTCCTTATTTGGCCTTCCATTTTAATTGAGAGCCTTACTGGATAAAGCAGTCTTGGTTTGAGGCCTCTGGTTCTCATTGCTTGGAATATTTCTTGCCAATCTCTTCTGGCTTGGAGTATTTCCATTGAGAAGTCAGCTGCTAACCTTATCAGGGCTCCCTTGTATGTTACTTCCTGTTTCTCCCTTGCAGCCTTTAAGATTCTCTGTTTGTCTTGGAATTTTGCCATTTTAATTATGGTGTGTCTCGGAGTGGGTCTCTTTAGGTTCCTCTTGTTTGGGACTCTCTGTGTTTTCTGGATTTGTGTGACTTTTTTCCTCATCAAATTAGGGAAGTTTTCCCTCATTACTTTTTCAAATAGGTTTTCTATCCCTTGCTCTTCTTCTTCTCCTTCTGGTATCCCTATTATTCGGATACTATTACATTTCATATTCTCTTGTATTTCTCTTAACCCCTATTCATTCTTTCTCAGCCTCTTTCCCTTTTCTTGCTCATTCTGGATTTTTTCTTTCTACGTTGTCCTCCAGCTAGCTGATCCAATCCTCTGCTTTATTGAACCTGCTTTTGGTTCCTTCTACTGTGTTGTTCAGTTCACAAGTTGTATTCTTCATTTCATCTTGGCCCTTGTTAATAGTGTCGATTTCCTTTTTCATGTTGATATAGTTTGCAGTGAGTTCATCTTCATATAAACTTGAGAATCAGACTGTCAATATCTTCAAACTAACTTGCTGGGATTATAATTAATATTACATTAAACTTGTACATAGAAAGAAAGAACTG
>PVKM010029682.1:0-17650 GCA_004027735.1 Carollia perspicillata | reverse complement strand
GTTGCCTATCTTCTGCAGATGGGTGGGTAGGAAGATAGATTTTTTAAATCAATGCATTTTACATGGGAGAAAGTCCAAGGCCAGACCATCTTGGAGATCATTTTTAGATAGGCTGGCGGGTGAGCGCCAGAACTTCAATTAGTAAAGAGGAAACAGATTCTAATCTCTTCTCTCCTCCAGCCCACTCCGGCTGCACCCCCCAGCTTGGAGAGACCAAAAGATGGTACATTGATTGCAAAGGATAAATGCATCCATTTGTACAGTCCTTTGGCATTTGCAGAGCATTTTTTTAACATGTTAACTCCCTAGATTTTCACAATAGTCAGATAAGAGAGTTGTTATTCCCCATTTCCAGACTAGAAAACTGAGGTTCAGAGGCCGAAGGATTTTAGACATCTATGAAATGGTCAAACTGGCACTTGAACCTATTCTAGAGAATCTGACGCCCTAAGCAGCAAGTTCACTGCCCCACAGCCCCTGGGACAGGTCTGTGTCCCCACATGCACCATGCCTGTCATTCCCTGCATATTTGCCTTGCATGGCCCAAGCTCTCTTACCCTTGTGTTTCCCATGTACCTCTGCAAAATCCTCTATTTAATTAAATTTTATTATTTTTCAATGTCATTCTCTGTTATATTAGTTTCGGGTATGCAGCATAGTGGTTAGACATTTATAGAACTTACAGAGTGATCTCCCTGTGTCTCATATCCATCTGACACCATTCGTAGTCACTACAATATCACTGACTGTATTCCCTGTCCTGTACTTTACATCCCCATGACTGTTCTGTAACTACCAATATGTACTTCTTAATCCCTTCACTTTTTGTACCCAGTCCCCCAGCCCCTCTCCCCTCTGGCAACCATCAGTCTGTCCTCCCTGTCTATGAGTCTGTTTCTGTTTTGTTTGTTCATTTAATTTGTTCTTTAGATTCCACATATAAGTGAAACCATATTGTATTTACCTTTCTCTATCTGACTCACTGAACACAATACCGTCTCGATCCATCCGTGTTGTCACAAATGGTAAGATTTCATTCATTTTTATGGCCAAACTTTGTATATAGGTACCATTTCCTCTTTATCTGCTCACCTATCAATGGATGCTGAAGTTGCTTCCATATCTTGGCTATTGTAAATAGTGCTGCAGTGAACATAGAGGTGCACCAGCATCCTCTGTTTAAAATATAATTCCCATGGTCAAAAAATGGAGCGTTCTACCTACTCCTCCCTCCTCCTCACAGCCACCACACGCACGCACACTGCTCGGGCAGCCGTGCCCCACACCCGGGCCTCCTGCAGCAGAGCCCCCCTGAGCTGTTTCAAAACCGCTATTCAGAAAACCACCTTGGCCCTGGTTTTCTTCTTGGGCAGCACATGTTAATGTCATGCAGAGCTCAGATTCCGTAACACACTTGGGGACACAGTGGTGTCACCACCTCCCGCAGGCTGTGCCACCACCACCATCCTGGGCTGGGAGCACTTTCACTACAGCAATTGTTTTATTATGAAATTTCTTAGAAATACATAAAACCAGGGAAAATGGTATTATGACATTCCTTCTACCCAAACTCAGCCTTCTGCAATTACCAGTATTCTGTGTTCATTTTTCATCTACATCCCACGGGTACTGGTTCCATGACCTCACCGGCATATTTTAAAGCAAATTCTACTTATCACATCATTTCATCTTTAAATACTGTGTGTATGAATGTGCAAATTACAAATAAGGACTCTTTTTAAAATTATAACTACAGTATCATTATCACACTTAACAATTTTAATCATAATTTCTTAATATCATCTAACATTCAGTCAGTGTTAAATATCCTTAATTACCTCAAAAATAACTTTTCATACTTGGTTTGCATTTGAATACCAAGTCCACACACTGCATTTGGTTGAAGTCTCTTTTAACCTATAAAAATCTATAATAATCCTCCCTCTAATTTGTTTTCCGTGCTACATATTTGTTAAAGAAGCCAATTCTTTTGTTCTGTAGATTTTCCCACATTGTGGATGTGACTGACTGCTTTTTCATGGTGGTAATACATCTGTTCCCTACAGTTTTTTTCTGCCAATGTGAGGCTCGGTTAAATTCTGGTCCCTTTTTACCACCACAGTGTCTCATGGATGGTGCTGAGTACTTCCTGTTGTAGCACATCAGGAGGTACTTCCCGTCTGCATGTTTCTCTCAGTGCTGATGAAACTGACACTGACCATCCACTATCGTGTAACTATCACACCACTATCATGTAACTACCATCCACTATCATAAGTCGTTTACTTAAGGGTTGGGGCAGCCATTGATGACCATAGGGATGTGTGTGTGTGTTCGGGCTCCCTAGTTATTGTCAGAGGCGTCTTGGCTTATGGGTCACTTCCATACACCTGCCTAGAGCTCTGGGGACACATTTCAACGATGAGCAGGCACTCCCTATTGTAAATACCACTGGGTGACTTCCAGGGCAGGGGACACATGATGTGCCAAAGCCCTCCCTCCTTCTCTGTGGACTAGCTCCTTCTTTTCCCTTCTCTCTTCTTCTCCTCCTGCCTCTCTGAGGTCTTTGTGGCCCTTGTTCCTGAGGTTGCCTTTTCACTGTTGGATTTCCCCAAGGTTCTGTCTTCAAGACACTGCTCTTCTGTCTCTGTCTTTATTCTATGATGCCCCCCACTCCCACGGCTTCGAGAACCAGGTACGCGCCCGTGTTTCCCAAATCTCATTCCCCTTTCTCAGCATTCAGCTATGTACCCGCCTACCAGAAAGTTCCACCTGGAAGCCCTACAGTCATTTCAAACTTAAACAACTCACAATCTCTCTTCAAAAAAACAAACAGCAATAATAACAACAAGAGCACTGCTGCTGCGGCTCCTTCCAGTTTGAGGTAACAATCTTCCCACTGACCTTGCCGTCCATCTGATTGCCCAAGCTAGGGGTCTGGCTGCTTCTCCTGCAGTTCCCGCATTCAAGCAGCTGCCGAGTCCTGTCAGTCCTACCCCACATCTTTCTCTCTGTTCCAGTCCCTTGCTGCACTGCCAGCACCCTTGCCCAGCACCTTCTCAGCTCCCAGTGGGTCTCTTGTCTCCAGTTCCTGTCCTGACAACTCTTCATCACCACTGCCACCCACAACGGCGTCAGCTGCTGGCATAAAAACCTTAGAAAGCGCTCCATGCCTTGTAAAGCCAAGTTCAAACTCTCATTCTTGTGTACAAGTCTCTGTCACTGGGCCCACCTCTCCACTTTCAAGCCGTAACACCGCCCACCCCAAGGTTGTTTCTCTCCCCGGGGCGGAATCAACTTCGATTCTTCTGTTCATGATGAAATAAACATTGCAAAAAGATAGACACTTTCTCTCCCCTCTCTCTTCCTGTAGCAAATGAAATCCTGAACATACCCAGCTATTACCTGTCTCGCTCTGAGACTCTGCTGAGGACGGGCTGCACCTACCGTCTTCGAAGCCCTGGCCCCAGAGCAGCAGGGCTCACCTGGTGCAGGCAGTGCTCGCAGAGGGGGTGCCCCACAGCTGGGCCCCGGGGGTGACTGTTCCAGCAAAGGAGGAAGGATATTCCAGCCCCTTGGGTTATGTTTCTGGGTCCCAGGAGATAGTTAACCCCAACGTTACTCTGCCTTATTTGGGATCCAAAGGGATGCAGGTCTCCCGGGTCCTGATAAATACATCAAAGAACAAGGATTTTTAAACAAAGAGGTATTGGACAAAGGACTCACAAATGTGTCCCTCCTTCTTTTAGCCTACCTTGGGGGCAGACTGACTCTAGAGAGACGTTCAGATGAAGCAGTAACTCGTTGAAGGACAACAGCTGATAGCCAGTCTGTGGATCTAATCCGTTCTGCTCTAGACGGAAACAGTGAGGTGGTGTAGGACTGGGGATCTCAGTGCCCACTTGGGGCATTGTCTTAGGGGGTTCGCATGACCCACGCACTCTACATTTTAGCTACATTGGATTGCTCAGTTTCCAGAATACATGTGCACCTTCGTGCTATTTACATCCTTTGCAATGTCATACTTCTTTGCCCAAATTCATGCAAATGTCTCCTTTTCTCTCTAGCTTGATACTTGCCACCCCCAGAAGTGAATCGGATCAGTTCTTCTTATGCACTCAGCTTTCTACACAATTCTGTCTTACATTTATCACTCTATAGGTGTTTGTTCACATATCTGCCCCTTTGCTAAATTCTGCACTCATGAACCATGAAAAGGCCTTAAGTATAATTCTATAAAAATTACCTAATATTAACAACTTTCAGCGAAGTTGAATGGAACTAAGGCTTCACCAGTTAGCTAAACAGAACAAAAAAGGATCTTTTGTGACTGAGGTTCATTTATTAGACTTTGTCTGCTTTTTGTGAATGAAGTGAAAAGCACATTAACAACCTAAAGGGTTTAGTAGTAATCATTTTCCAAAGGACATTCTATTGGGAAAAGAAGAATTTATATTTAAGACAAGGCAAAGTAATAAATATTAACTGGTTTCAAAGCCCATGGTGGATCATTGTTGAAGAATTTATTAATAAGGCATAACATAGCGGTATTAAAGCTCATTCACCATTGAACACTAAGGTCCCAAAGTAATTTAATATCTGTGGAGAATTGAAATGTGCATTGTGCTCTGGGTGGGAGGAAGCAAGAAGGTGTCTGTCTATAATTTGGTGGACTGTTTTCAATATGAAAAAAAAAAATCCTGCCTGTACTAACAACCATTTTCAAGGTAGTAGCCTCCCTGAATTTTTAAGACAGAGACAGCATAAAACCCTCATAACAAGTGCACAAGAATCGTGAGCAGAAAGGCAGAGAATCATTAATATTAATGCAGGCTTCATGTATGATTGTTTTGTTTCTTCGAATTGTCCTGATAATTTTATCAGACCTGCATGATGAAGCCCCATGAGTAGATGACTGAGCTATCGTCCAGTTGGGAGCAGTGCCTTGTGAACAATATTCATTCACTTTTAAAGATAGCTGGTGGGGAAATACCTTATGGTCTCACTTTGTGTCTCAGACCTTTGAAATGCTGTAAGGTGGACTACTTTGATCACAGGGGTCCATCCAGTTGACAGCAACACAAAGTTTTATACCCTTCAGGGGTATAAAGGTAAAGGGTGTCAGCTGTAGAGGAGACCTTTGCCGCCTAGTTTGATAGGTGGAGAAATGGAGATCCTCAGAAGCCTCACGACTCGGTCTAGGTGAGGCTGAGAGCCCAGCGCCCCTTACATGGTGTGTGCTGTCTTCCCAACTTCTTCTCTCCATGGAGCAGTTGCTGTGTCGTTACAAGTGCACAAGCCTGGCTGGTATGGCTCAGTGGATTGAGCACCAGACTGCAAACTGAAAGGTCACTGGTTTGATTCCCCATCAGGGCACATGCCTGGATTGCAGTCAGGACCCCAGCTGGGGTTGTGCAAGAGGCGACCAATCAATGTTTCTCTCCCTCTCTTTCTCCCTCCCTTCCCCTCTCTCTAAAAACAAATAAAATTTTTACCAAAAAATAAAGATGTGCCCAAGGCCAAGCACTAAGTTTACAGGGACAGAGACATACATTCCCCTACTACAGAGCTCAGCTGGGGGTCAGAAATGGGGCCAGTGCACAAGTCAAGCCCCCTGTGACTGAGCTTCTGTTGTCCACGGAGGGCTTTGTGGTATCCTTATAACCACCAAACACTGACTCATCTATATTTGTTCCCATTTTCAAAGTTGGTAGTTCTCAGAGTTGATGGCTGCGTCTGTCCCTGTTGGGTAACCCTCTGTAGTTCTCTGCATCAGCCAGAGTCTCTAAGATCCTTCTATGAGCCAGAATCAAATGCTGAGAGAACCAAGGTAGATACGACACTGAGCTTGCCTTCAAAGAACTGATAATCCAGTGACATTCATTGTACACATTTCCCTTTTCTCACTATACTCCCAAAAGAAAGGATGTAAAGCAGCGGAATACATGGTGGAAGAATTTTGTCATTCAATAATGCAATGCAATTAAAATTTATCTCAGAAAACTGGTATAGCAAAAGAACATTTGAGGTCAAACATTCTGGATGAAATCCTAGGGTTCCACTCCTTAGCTATGTGTGACCTTGGAGAATTTACTTAACTTAGATGTGTGATTCTATCTACTTCACAAGGTTGTCAAAATAATCAAATGAAATAATTTATGTAAAATGCATAGCACAGTGTTCGGCATCCATCGGTCTATTTAATAAATATTCGTGGAGGACGTACTATATGCCAGGCACAGTAGTGGGTCCTCATAAAACACACTGTATAACTATGTGTGCATGTACGAAAGAATGAATAAACACCACCTTTCTGCCCATTCCCACCATTTTGTCTCAGTGGCAACAGAAAGCAGTCACTCTTCTATGTACTAGAGACCATTAGTGAAGTGATGATCAAGAAATGTGTTACTGACACAGCATCTCACTACTGTGTTGTGAGAATCTTCACCTTTTTTGTTCTTGAGCCCTTGCGCTCCTCTGACACACGTTCCGCCTTTCCGCAGTGTCAGTACGTGTACCTGCATCAGTGTGTGAGAGACGTCCTCAGAGCAAGGAAGCTACGGAGTGAGCAAGAAAACCCCTTGTTTCCGATCTACGAAAATGTGAATCCAGAGTATCACCGAGGTAGGAGCTTACTGCACTAACTCACAAGTTAATTTATCAAGATATGACTGACGTGGAAACCATCGCGAGACCAGAGCTCTTCCAGTGTGCACTGTTTCTCCTTCTGCCTGAAGGCTTGAGGGGCGGCCCTGGAAGGGTGGCAGTGGGGAGGAGGGATGGTGCGGGGGTGGGGGGACTCCCCCCATTAAGCACCGACTTCACGGGCTCTCTCTGCGTGCCTGGCCCTGGACGTCCTCCATCTCAGCCTTTGGGTCACAGTTCTCATCTAAACGCTAAGGCTCGCTGCCAGGGAGCATGCTTCGCAATCACAACTGGAGCTCAAGTTACAAAATCCCTTTGTGTGAAATGCGTGTGTACCAAGGTCCTTAATGTGTTCTTATCTCGTCACCTAGAATTTCTACTGCCACCTTAAGTACCGAAAAACTTTATGCATGAAGCTTTTCATAGTTGAAGTTTCAAGTGAAAACCCTAAGTGTTTAACAGTGGAAGACTAAGTATACAATGGCACACATACACTGAATAGAATACAGCGCAGTCATTAAAAACGATATTTTGAGGACATTACAATAATCATAGATATTCTTAAAAATAATTAAGAAAAGCAGAACGTAAAACAAATAAAAACAGCACGTGGTTGGGGGTGGGGAAGACTGGAAAGGAATATACCACAATAGTAAAACAAATTTCTCTGAACAATAAAATGACATATAATTTTTCTTTTATTTTGCGTGTTTTTTAAAATGTTCTAGAGCAAGCCTGCAACATTTTTTAAATAAAAAAAATTCGGGAGAAAAAAATACATAAACTTTATAAGGCACTGCTTTGATCAGACAATATTTACTTGACGAATGAAGGGTCTGCATCCCTTTTCCCACTCCAGACCATCATTGAAACGTAATTTAACACATAGGCTTATTATAAATTTGAAGTTACGCTGCATTAGTTATTTATTACCACCTCGCAAACTATCCAGAAACTCAGAAGTTTAACTCAATATTCACTAGCTCACAGTTTGTGGCCAGGAATTTGGAAGGGGCTTAGCAAAGTGGTTCTGGCTCAGGGTCTCTCAAGAGGCTGCAGACCAGACAGCGGCCGGGTCCCCCTGCACCTGCCAGGGCACTTGCTCCCAGGGCTGCTGGCAGAGGTTCAGTTCCTTGCCACATGGACCCATAGCCATGTGTACACCAGACCATCTTTTTTTGGACAAACATTATTTCAGAACTGTTCTATCTCCATTTCTAAAAGATCTTCGATTTTATTTAGTTCTCTGCACATCTATACCCACCCACCTAGCCAGTATGGTATGGTAAAGTGTTGGTAAGCTGGAAAGCACAAATACAGAAGACAGCAGCTATTTAAAGGAGTCCTTTGTACATCAGATAAGACTTTTGTAAATAATCATAAATAATTACTCCTTAATTCATCTGTGTAGTAAATTGAGGTTGTTGCATGTCAGATTCTTTAAGAATTTCCCCAAAGGATCTTGGGGTTCCTCTGTCTTATTTTGACTTGTGTAAGAGTCTTTTTTTTTTTTTTTTTAAGAATAATCCTGGTTGCTCCTGAAGGCAGCTGATGGTGGTATAGTTAACTGAAGGCGTCTGAAAGTTAGGATTCAGGTCTAGCTCTAGAACTAACTAGCATTAAGTTGTGTAATCCTGAATGGTGTCTGCTGCCTCTCTGGGCCGGTGGGCTCATCTGTGAAACCCCAGGGTTTGGACCGGAATCACTAGTCCTTTCCAATTCTAGATGGCTCTGAATGGCATGACCAGGCACCCCACAGGGATAGTCTCACCTTAAACTATACTGAGTTTTAGTCATTTTCCTAGTCTTTCCCATGTGTAATTTTCATACAAAGAACAAACAAGTGTGGCACACCCCGGTACAGTCCCTAATCACAGTGTTCTTCCTTTCAGATGTGGGCTATTCAAGGCATTGAGAATGTACCCGAAGATATCCTGGAGAAAAGCTATTCACTGTGTGATTTTTTTTAAACTCACTTTATGCTCTACAGAGGTGCCAGCTATTTCTATTGATACTATGTATAATTTATTAATCTGGAGAATTTTAAAGAATTTATGTAATTTAAAAGTAACAGATATTATTGTACATAGTTGTATTTTGTAGTTTCTTCTGTAAATATGTATTTTTTCATAATGTTTAATATTAAGCTTTATATAATGCTATTTTCCACACTAAAGTGTTCATGGGTTGCTCTACATAAACAAATTCAACCTGTTTGACAGGACTGCTGTACGAGGGGGCGGGGTGGCCGCAGAGGTGACTCCCGGGGTCGTGCTTTTTACCGGTTTTGATATTCACTGAACAGGACAAAGGACAGGGCTGGAGAGAGCATGTAGTGTGCTGGCTTCGCCACTCGCAGCCCTGTGAATCTCGGGCTCCAACGATGACCCGAATGCTGCTTGAACAGATAGGACAGTCACAGAAGGGATTGCGGGGAGGAGGAAGGGATCGAGTAGCACAAAAGCCGAAGGAGGTGGCTGAGCCTGAAGTCGTTGCTCTCTCCCCTTTCTCCTGCCAGGGGTCAAGCCCAGGGCCTGCAGTGCGAGTCCAGGCTGCGGGGTGGAGGGTGGCGGTAGAGAGGGATGCAGACAGAAGTGGTGCATTCCTCACCTCAAGAAGAATGCCACCTGGAACCCTGACTAGAACTATAGTCAACATGCAAAGCACCGTCCACAGCGACAGGAGATGATGTCACCGCGCCCTGGTGTGGAGGGCACGTGCGTTTGCCCTGACGGTAATGCATGCGTTGGTGGAAGCATGCACGCTGGTCTTTGTCTCATTTCCAGTGGGCTGCACTCCTGGAAAAGTTAAAATCATGCCGGTCATACTGGTTTTTCCACCAGAAGAAGATCGTAGTGGCAGATCATACTCCTGATCAAAGAACCCAACGCCCACATTTTTATAGAAATGTTCACAAAGCTCACACCCAATTAATTTAAAAATAAACAAAGAAAGCTCAGTGGTGCTTAGTATAAAATTTTCCAAAAGATCCTTTTAGTAAATCATTGAGGTCAGAAGTCACTACATGTTCTACCAAGTTTATCTTCAGGATTTGTGCCTATTTTGGCTACAATAAATTCCAGCGAGTCAAAAAGTGGGCATTGCCCTCATCGAGGTCCAGTCCCAAGGGTCTTCCTGGGGAAAACTTAAAAGGCATCTGGATGGAATTCTCATGGCTACCTGAGAAATGAGCCAGGAATGTGGGCTTTTTCCTCGATACAAATTTCTGTGTAATGAACTAAGAATTAGAGATCAAGTTTGGTGATCTCACAGCCTCATTTGGAAAGTATACGTTTTTGCCACATACCATAAAGTTCCACAAGTACTATCATGGGTGCAGTTGGCATAGTAATTAAAAATCATTAAATATATCTAAAAGAGTTATTTATAGTTATGGAAAGCCACACCCAAACCAGGAAAGTTTCCAGGTTTATTTGAGATTTATAAAAACAGGAAAAAAACTTTGCATGAATGAATATGAAGAGTACCAAGAGGATTCCAGGTCTCCTCAGTGAAACTGTGGTCAGCACCTTTGCAAAATGACAGCGTTAGGCTTTGATTCTGTTTTGGGGACTAGGTGGGTCTTCTAGAAATGAAAAGGAACAACAGGTATGTAAGTGTGGCAGCCACACCAACAGGGAGGAAATACAGGTCAGAGATTTATGGCATGTGGTGCCTGTTCAGAATAACGGAATAACTTTGCCTACATTGAAAGGTAAAAGCAAGAGGAAAAATAAGCGGAATTTTAGACTAATATTGCTCAACACGAAACACATGAATCCACAGAAAGACAAATTCATCTTGGCTTTTCGTTCATTTGGAAAGCTTTCACTGAGCGCCTGCAACCTGCTAGGCAGTGTCTAGAGACTACATGTTTCTACTGACATAAAGAATGCTTCGCAATAACAAAGTTAGGGTTCCTGTGACTATTTTCAGTTAAGCCTGAAGGGGGGCCTCAGGGAGATAGCCAAGCCAGGCCAGGGCAGCGGGCAGCCTTCCCCAGGCCACTGGCAAGTGCCCATGCTGCTTCCATAGCAAACCACTGTGTCTAGAGAGAGATCAATTCACTGCACAAAGCAAAAATTGAAACCATAAAAACCTGCACACCTGTAGCAACAGATAACACTCATATCCTGGTGTGTCTGGGGTGCAATCAGAGTTGTGGAAATGGACATGACAAGGGAAAGCTCTATGTTCTTTTGCTCTAGTCCAGGAAATACTTATTCTTACCCTCCACCCAATTTTAAATTTCCTCAGCAAGAATTATTTCACTAATTTCCCTCCTGCCGTCACCAAAGACTAAATACATAATCTAGTTTATCTATTAAATTTAGGAAGGGGAAAAACAGGTTTCCTTGACATTCAGCTCAACTGGCTGCATTTTAATTGAGTTCCATCACGGGTCATGTCTCGGTAAGCACTCCGTTTCCCGTCGTCTGGGCATCCGGACTGTGCACCTGTGAGGTACACTTTCATCATCCATCTTCAAAGGGCTTCGGAGTTATCGAGTCTTGAGAGAGGCCCGTCTTGCATCTTAATAATTATTTATCCAGGTTCTTTAACTCCTTTAATCTCATTAAGTCAATTTTGTCTTATCATCCAGTTGTTCTCTGGATAGCAGCCAATTTTTCAGCTCTTAAATCAGATTTTTTAAAGACTCATCTCCCTCTCTGGGCCTGAGCACATTTGTCCTGAGTAATTTAATGTTCCTTGGAGAATACAAGGTCCTATTTTTTACTACTTGGCCCCTGCTTCCTTTTGAATGTGTTTGCTTTCCCAGTCTGTTTGTTTCATTTTCTGTTCATTTTATGTCCTCATATTCATTAGTATTTTGTGGTCTTTTCAGGCTCCATCCAAGACCACTTATAAATACTAAAATGACCATAGCACAGACATTTGGAGGCCATTTTTATTTGGAAAGGCCTTTAATTAATTTTTCATTATCTCTTGGAAAAAAAACCAAAATGACATGTGAAAATAAGGTAAAACTCCTATGCAGGTGTCCTGCGATACAAAAATAGACCTCATATGTTAGTACTTCACCATCTGATTCTCTTGCCTTAGTGTCTCAGGAAGCAGCTCCTTATTAGACATTCTTCTTACCTTTTGCAAGAAGATTAAGTACTATATACTAAATCCGCATTCACTCGACTTTCTGGGTGTTTGAGGTTGGAATCCTGAAACCGTAACCTGCCAGATCTGACAGTGAGCAGTAGGGTCTGGGCCCCAACTCTGGAGTCCTCCAAACTCAGGTTCACACACATGAGCCAGAGCGAACTTGACCTGGTGAAAACAACAGGCAATAAGCTGCTTGTTTGAGGCAGCAGTTCAAGAACTTGCCAGGTTCTTTTTCGCTGAGGAAATGAAAGCCACCAATCAGCAGAAACGGAGTGGCGAGAAGGGGGCTGTGAGCAAGCCCGCAACCCTACCTCACTTCTGAAGAGCGAGAGCAGAGAAGCCTCTCTCAGGCCGCCGTCCCCGAGCTTCTGAGTATCCTCGACCCAAGACTTCAAATCAGGTCAGGTGTCCAAAGAATGTTTCATGTAAAAGGAAAATCTGTGAACGGTGACTGCCGAAAACAAGTGACGTGATGCAAAGAAGGGGAAATATTTGAAAACATTTAACCAGACATCATCAGGAAGAGAAAATGGCAGCTCTTCTGGGCATCCAGGCTGTTGTTTGAAAACCTCCGGCATCTCTGTTAGGACCGGTTACCCTTTGGGGAATGAATTCACTTTGTTGGCCAGATGATTTACCCAATTAAACTATTGAATTGATTCCTTTAGCTTTGTAAATTGACCAGGTGCTTGACTAAATTGATTGACTTTGAAATTCTGAACACATTAGTTTAGATTTTTGTAGTGGATGAGGCCTTTGAAAATGTTTGGCCCTTTGGTTAAAATGCAGGCTCTCATTTGATGCAGCCATAACAGCACAACACTGCTCTGTTCTAAAAATGTTTCTAGCAATGGAAATGTTTCTGACTCAAAGAATACTCTTCACTTGTAGGGAGGCTCCCAAGGAATAAATATATGCAATATGATAAGAAGGCATTTCATTGTTTTAAAGGTTGTCTATATACGTTCATAAAAGAAGGAAATTGTTGGTGAATGTTCCTAAAGGTTTAGGTAATGGAAATAAAAGAAATCTGTTAACAGATTTACCAAAGATTATTTTTATAACTTACGTGCCAATGTACATGATCTTATATTAGATACCAAAATAAGTTGTTCAAAACTGTGAATAATGTCCGACAAATGTAATGTGTACTTTCTAGAATATTCACAAGAAAGGTTAGTTATGGCAGTTTTCTGCCTTAAGTAATTTCTTGTAAGAAATACTATTTTTACCCTAAAAATTAACTTTCTGTTATGTTAGAAATGTTGTATTTTAATAGCTGAGTAAGCAGATAAGCATCTCAACAAGAAAGGAACATATGCAACTGTGGCTTTAGGAGTTTGTAGTAGAGTTGGACAGTGTTCCATCTGCAAGCCAGAGGCCGAGTCTGCACCGGCCTGCGTGCGATTTCCTGGTCGGCCCCGCTGACAACCAGATGCGCCGATATTCTTGTCTGAAGAGTCCTTGATCTCTGGTCTTCCAGAGGGACTCGTCAGGCTTATCAATTCTGCAAGGACAAGGACAAAACCTTTCATTTCTCCTACTACCTTGTAGAAATTAGTGAACAGCTCATAGATAAAGAACACATCCTTGTTGAGTGGAAATTGCTCCTGGCCCCATGCTTTGGATGGAAGTGGTCAGTATCTGGTAACACTATTGCCATGGAGGTTCATCTGACTGTTCCTTGGTTTGTGTGAAGCTTAAATAAGGTAAATAAATCCAGTAACCGAACTTATTATGTTCTATAACACAGCACTTTTATGGTTTTAATATCATGTATGCTTTCTCTGCAAATCTGCTTATTTCAAATGGCAGTAGGTGATTCTATTTTTTCATACTATAGTGCCTCCCCCACAAAGTTGTGTTTCTAACCAACTCTATTTGAACAAAGAAATTCATTAGTCTTTGTATTTAAATTATATATTTGCTTAATATATTTTCATATTTGTAACTGTGGTAAAAAATTCTATATGGTGTCTTACAAACCTTCTCAGTAGTACAGGAATAAAACCGCTGTTTATTCAAGGAGAGGGTCCTGTCTTCTGTTCACTTGTCCCTCATTTATCAACTTCTGCCATTCTTCTACTCAGGAGAAAGGTCAAAATTGACTGTTTTTATATGAGAAAAATTTTCTGGGTCATTATCGTAAAGAACACGGTTGTCAACCTTTATTCCTGTGAGTGCTGAGTTGGTTACCTAGGGTTTTATGTACACAGAATAGACTCTCAGGTCAACTGTCTCCAACTAAATTTTTGGTTTTAGTTCTTCCGTTCATTAGCAACCAAACTGTCATCGATTACCCATAGTGCTGGTGTATTCTCAGGGGCGCTGCCTGCGCCAATCAGCCGTGAGCCCTTCACTGGCACTCACACCCTGGTGGGCAGCGTGACCTTCCGTAAAGAGCTGCTGTGCCAACTTCCGGGAGTATTATTTTGCCCTTTTGCCTTTTTCATATTTCAGTTGAAAAATCACTGCCCTTCACAGCTTCAGTACTTCATTTTCTACCACTTACAGATATATTTTTTAATGTACAATCATAGATTTATATATTCAATCAAAGCAATCTTTTTCAACAGTTTCTGAATTCAAATAATTAGGCTAACAAGATAATTTGACCTGTGAGGCTAGACTTTTTTTTTCCAAAGTAGCTGTTTGTTTCATGGAATTTCCTCTTCAAGAAAAAGAGCCCTAGTCAGGTAGCTCAGCTGGCTAGAGCATCCTTCTGATACACCAAGATTGTGGGTTTGATCCCCGGTCAGGGCTCATACAAGAACTAACCAGTGAATATATACATAAGTGGAAAAACAAAGCCATCTCTCTCTCTCTCTCTCTCTCCCCCTTCCCCATTCCACTCTCTAAAATCAATTTTAAAAAGTTTAAAAATAAAATACTGCAGTTTGAAGTAATCACTTAGTAATTTTGCTGATACATACTTCACAATCATAAAATGTTAGAGCTGGAAGGGCCGCTGCAGGGATGAACAATGAAAAAAACCAAAGCCCAAGTTTAAAAGTAATGGAGCACAATAGGACAGTGCTGGAATTTCACCTGGTCTTCCTGTTACTTACCAGAAGGACCTGTCTACACCTAAACGCAGACAAATATGAAAGCTGCTCAGAAGCCAGGGAATGCAACGGCCATCTCCAGCCCAGAGACAGAACCTTCAGTAGACCTTTCAACATCTGGTGCGATTATGGTATTCCTCTTATTTTTGCATCTTGCAGGTCTGGAGACATGCACTTGTTAAGCAAATATCAGAGTAAATTTTAGGCTCAGACCTTAGCAAAAGTCATCACAATGTTAAAGCTGGAGTATTATTGAATAGAAAAAGAGAGAACATATTTTCCAACATAATTCTATTATAAAATATTATTAACGTTAATTAAACCAAACCACCTAAAATCTGGAAGAGGATCTACAACTGGGTTTTGAAAAAACTGACAAGGCATTTGATGTTGATAATTAAAAGAGCTTTCATAATTGAAGGTAAATCCTAATCGGTAAAATTCAAGCTGGAGTAATAGAGAAAACCATGCAGGAAGAGTTGGTTCTGCATAAGAATTAACAAACAGTTACCGCCTCACCAAGGTCATGCTCACTAAAATATCTCCCCAACCCAGTATCTCCCAAGGAAAATTTTATTGATACCGTTATTGTAGAGAATGGTTGATCCCAGGCAAACTTGGGTAGAGGAAAAAAACCTGTGGTTTATCGTAATGATGCAAGAACCTCTAGGTAAATTATGTTAATTTAATTTACTTTCCTCTGCTTTGGAGTTCTTGACCCCCTAAAATAATTTTGCATTATTTTAGTCTTTAAGAAAGAGCTAGCGATGAAATATGTTCCCTGTCTCTGCTACCCTGCTGCAAGCCTTTTCGCTTGCCAAGGAGCTAAGGCCAGAAACAGTAACAGCAAAAATCAACAACAAAACACTGGCAATACAACTATAGAAACAAAGGGAATTAAGCGTGGCAAAGTTCAAAAGCCAGGGAACATTCCTGAATTCAACTTCAATCAGAATATACTATTAAAGACGTATAAATTAAAATTGTAAGCCATATTTCATTCCTAAAGAACTTTCCAATGACCCCAACCCAGTCTTCACCCCAGCAGTAGGTGTTCCTTCCCTGTGCATGATGACAGGTGGCTAGGGAAGGGGACCATAGGCCACTGGCAAAAACAACGTGTCAGCAATGAACAAAGCTGAACCGTGACAGAAGAGGAGTGAAACGAAGGACCCTGCCTTGGTGGAAGACTGCGAGGAGAAGACAGTGGGGGAATAAACACGAAAGTTGAGAGCTAGACTCTACAGGGGCCGTGCAGCGTCTCTGACGCCTTGCAGCAGCAGACGTTCAAATTTCACCGAAGAGGAAGACATTCCGAGCCCTGCCTAAAGCGCTCTACGGAAGGGTCCTGCATGATTCATCTCTAGGATGGTCACTAACAGTTGTACCATTCGGCATCTCTGGGCCACACTGGAAAAAGAAGAGTTGTCTTGGGCCACCCATTAAATATGTTGCGACACGTTATCACAAAAAAAATCTCATCATGTTTTGAGAAATTTATAATTTTGTGTCAGGCTACGTTTCCAGCCATCCTGGGCTGCATGCGGCCCATGGGCCACAGGTTGGACACCCCTGGTTTAGACAGTGCTTTTTACTTCTGAAAAGCATTCAAGGCTATTGTCTGTTTGCATGCCTTCAACTGTTGTACAATGTAGATCAGTGAATGCCCCTGCTGTAGACATGGAAGTAGAGGCACAGAGAAGACCAAGGTAGTGCCCAAAACTCTGCAGAAGAATAGGAACAGGAGCTAATGCATGTTAAGTGCTGTGTACCAAAGGTTCGATATATATCGTCTACTTTAGTCCCTCACACACCGTGGTTATGAGACTTGAGCGGGGATACGAAAACCAAACTCAGAGAGACAAGTACTTTGCCGAAGTCCACACAGTGCCAAAGCTCGGCTTCTAATCCTTCTGAATTCAAAATGTGACTGCATAACTTCCATGCCAGACACTTTTTAATTGAAAGTTCAGTCTGTATTATATCAGAAGCCTCAAAAAGATATGGAAGTGAACTCCCTCGACCTCTGAGACTGTCTCTGGCCAGGTCCCAAACTTGTCTTCCTCCCCATCGTTACTTCTGCATCTGTAGAGACATTTTTCATTGCCCATGGCATATCATATTAAAATTATTTGTTCTGATTTCTGTACCAGACTGTGAGCTGATGGAGAACAGGTTCTCCAAGGCACCAAGCACACAAACTAGAGACTGGTTCTAGACATTGTGATAATAATACAGTAATATATAATACTAACAGACAAAGTGCCTGACGTCATTCATTGCATTGTAACATATTTTCATTGACTCAGTCCTTCCCAAACCACAATCCTCATCTCAAAAACTGTGAGATGGGAAACTGAGACCTAAAAGGTCACAGCCAATAAATGTCAGAGCTAGGATTCAACTGCAGGCAATCCGACCTCAAAGCAGGTGTACTCAATCAAGCGTGGTTCAGAGTCCTTGGCTTGAGCACATACCAGGTACCAGAATCACCTGGAGAGCTTGCTATTAAAACACGGACTCTGGGCTCCATGCATAGAGTTTCTAGATCAGTAGACTTGTATCATGCTCTGCTGTTTAAAAAAAATAATGAAGCAAAATTTTAAAGGTTATTTTATAAAATTCTTTGATGGTGATTTAATCAAATTAAATATGTAACCGTATTTCAGAATATAAGTTAGCACCTCTTTCAAAGGAACCAACATTAAAGAGGACTTTGTAAAGACTTGAGTCCTTATTTGTCACTGATCTTTTCTCTGGGAGATCCGAGTCACACGGATCTGGGTTCAGAAAGCCCCTCTGACGAGCTCGCTACTTGC
>PVKM010029681.1:0-17666 GCA_004027735.1 Carollia perspicillata | reverse complement strand
CTTCTTCCAGTGTGGCCCAGAGCCACTGAAAGGTTGGACACCCCTGAAAGAGATAAACAAGAAAAGTGGTTGATGAGTGATGTGAGCAGATTCGTGCACAGGTACTATAAAAAGGCCTATGCATTTACACTATCAAATAATTTCCTGAAAAATTTAATGTATTTCTCCCATGAATCTAAATAACTGATCTTAAAACCGAAATACTCTCATTGAGCTCAGATACATGTTCCTTTTTAGCACTGATCTGCTGCAGGTAAATCTATTCCTGATTGCATTTATGCCAACTATGCGACCAAGACCTGAGAGTCTAACAGTGCTCACCAAGCTCTTTCTCATTCCTGAGAATGATGAGAGTGATGAAAGCACACTGCATCACAGAATGGACTCCCAACATTTGGCAAATCTTAAAATCCTATTTCTGAGCTAGATAGGTACATACACAAGATGTGTAGCCTTGTCATGAGTTTCTCACCTCGATAAAATAAAATGCTGCTACTATCACTATTTCTCTCCAGGGCCCTCTTTGTTTGTCCTCACGATGCATTTCCTCAGGTGCAATGCATTCTTTGACAATAGATCATGGGGTACAAATAGCAAAGTTTTTAAAAAATTATTATTTTTGTTGCCTAATACTATATACCATATCTGAAATGAAATGATCTCAACATAGATCAAAATATCCATTGCTAACTCCATATTTTTCCATAAGAAAAATATATGTAAGATTAGAAAAGATGTAAAACACTACCACAATTTCACGGTGATTTGGCTATAACCAGCTTCAAAAGATTTCTGGTTCTGCTAAGATGTAGTAGCTCTATTCCTCCCAATTCTGTGTGCTTAGAACAAAAACACACAGATAAAGATGTTGAAAGCTGGAAAAAAGAGGACAGACTGTCTAGGGATATAAGGAACAACATGGTAACGAGTTCCCTCATTTTCCCTAGTGCCTCACCACGTATCCCAGATAAGACACTGAGCATCCAACTCAGGACCACCAACAGGCACTGATTTTTTAAAAACTCAAAGAGAAAAAAATTGCTTATTCTAGAGGAGATGTGTGTGTGTGTTCATGCTTGAAGAACTGCTGACACTCAGAAGACATCAGCAAGAACACGGAAATCAGCTCTTCACCTCCCATTTGAAAAACAATTATAAAGTGTATTTCTGCCTGGATCACGACTGGTTCCCAAACTCTGGTTTTAATCACAATCTCCCAGAGCACTGGTTGAAATAGAGTGCTGCTATTGGCCTCCAAAGTTTCTAACTCAGTAGATGGTTTTAGATGAGCTTCAAGGATTTACCTTTCTAAAAAGTTAATGCCAATGTAAATACCAAAGGTAATACCAGTGACAATGGTCTGAGGACCACTCTTTGAGAACCACTGATCTAAACCAAGCAATCCTCAACCCAACTCTAAAGTTGATGCTCTCCCATAGACAGTCTCTTCTAAAATGGAAGTTCCAGTTATAAATATACTGATAATGGAGAATGGGGTCCTATGTACATCCTGTGGGGAACAAAGACATGATCATCTGAGTGGGTAATGTGGTTTACTTGGAAGGTGGGAATATTACCACTGTCCATCATTTTGAGAAGAGATAGGTTTGGGAGGAAGAAATGTGCATATGGAAGGCAAGCCTTAGAATATAAAGTAAGGTGAGGCAGCAGGACATTGCCCTTCTCTGGTTGCCATGACTATTTGAGGCTGAATACAAGAAGTATATAGATGAAGCCCTAAAGTCATGGGAGTTAGTCTTCTTTAGAGGCCGAGTGAGTAGCACCTCAGTCTAGGGAAAAGAAATAATAGCCCAACATTTTGGAGTTGGAAAGTTGATCTCTGTGTAGAAAAGAAGACATTGCTTTTGGATCTGCGGACTAACAGAAATACGTAACTGATCCTGTCTCAGCACTTCTGGGACTACCAGGAACCATGGAAGTAGCTTATAAGGGAGCTGAAATATGTGGACAGTGGAAATCCTAAAATTTAGCAAGCCTTGGGATACACTTGGCCAAGCTTAGCATTAAGGGATTATTCACCCTCAAAGAACCATAGCAGTTTCTTCAGGAATCTGGATCATCTAGACTGAATAACATCGGGAATTCCATACTAATTCCATGCCAACAGAATTAAACTTAAAAGTCACACCCATCTTGTGGCAACAGATATCATGGTAGTGGACTGGTAAGACTCTAGGATTCTTTCCCGTTGGTGCAAAAATATGAACTTCTTTGTAGGCTGTGTGAGATTGTAAAGTTCTTGGGGAAATTAAGATAAAGGGAAAAAGCTAAAGAGGAGGACTCTAGCATTCCTGACAAATAAGGAACATGAGTACTGAAGTGATTAATTGAAAAAATTAAAGAGATGGGACCAAATTAGTGGAGCAATTTATACCAATTACATGGTTGTTGTTAAATTCCCTGTGGCTGGTTGGCTCATTGGTTAAATCATGATGCTAAGAAAAAATGGAGAGGAGATTTAATTTCGTACATGAAAAGGCTGCTTTTGCTCATGATTCTAGACTCTGGATTTTCCACTAATGCTAGCCAGGCATTTTACAAAAGGATGGTGATGATCCAAAATAAAATGTTGGGTTCAAAATAAACCATGGCTGATGAGTGCAAATTCATTACCACGGCTGGAGTAAGCAGCTCACAAATGTGCCTGATGCCAGCAAGCAGTTGTATCATCCTGGTATTCCAATTATAGCACCAGTTAGAGGGGGAAAAACAGAGCTCCAAGTTCACTGAGAACTGCCATTTTTACTCCTTGGAATTCATTCAACAAATTTATTATGTACTATGCTAAGTCCTTAACTATATTCTCTATTTACTCTTTATAACAAAGATTATGAGAATGATATAGGAATTATCCTTAAGTACCAGATATAAGAAACATGGTTTGGAGAGATTATAAAATTAAATTTGATTGCAATTTGAAACTTGTTTTAAAAGAAGGTTCTGGGTTATTAGGATGCTGCTATCAAAACAAGTTAAGTTTTATCTATTTAATACCAATTCCATGAGTTCAATCAGGAGAAGAGGCATGAAATAACCAAGGTCACAATTTTGTCAAACTGCCTTGCACCCATGCAATTATAAGTTAACATTTATGCATGGTGAATCCCTCTGGGACTCGGTGGAGTAGTTTAACCTTAGGTCCCCAAACCTGTCTGTCTATAAAATTTAGCTGAAAAAGGTTTTTTAAATTACAGATTCCTCAGTTCTACCTATGAGTATAAATAAAGAGGATTTATTATAAATTCCCAAGTTTTGTTCTGATACAGAGTAAAGTTTAGACACCACTATTTCATTCTGTTCTTTGTCCCAAAGAGCTGGAATAAGCAAACATGGAAAGAAAAGTATTGCAGCTTTTGGTAATACAGCACAAAAAGTAGGTTGAAAGTTCACATGCTTCAAATCACAAAGATATTGGGTAACTTGCAATAAATGTTTTATTTTTTGGGGGAAATTTTATGGAAGAATGATAACTGAAGTATAATACAAATCATAAGCATAAGCTCAATGAATTTTTACAAACAGAACAAACACATGCACACAGCAAACAGAACACGGCATGTTCCAAGAAACCACCCCATGCTCCCTTCTTGTTGCTGCCCTAACTCACTTCACCCCTTGATAACCATTTCCTGACTTCAGATAGCACAGGTCAGCTTTGCCTGGTTTTGTATTTATATAAATAAGTCATACAGTACATCTTTGCCGTCTAGCTTGTAATTGTGATGTTCAATCTCATTGCTATATAGCAGCGATTTTTAATTGGTGTGCTCCAAGAATTTTTAAAATATGCAGTAACTGATTATTTAATCAGGGCACTAACCTGTTTTTCCTTAGATTGTCAAATTTAAAAAATGACAACAGCTAACAAAGATGACAATAGCCACTTGGTGTGAAAGAATTAAAATTATACCTATTTTTTGTCAGATCAGCAAAAAAATAATATATTTTTGTGGCTGCAGAATTTTAGTAATTAGTTTTATATTTTCAAAATCACTGATATATAGAATTCCACAATTTATCTATGAATTCCACAATTTATCTGTTCCATATAACAATTTAGTTATCCATTTTATGGTTGAAGGACATGTGAGTATTCCCCCCCCCCTTTTTTTTTGGCTTTTACACAAAGTACTACAATGAAAATGAAAATTCTTATAGATATCTTTTGGTGAAATTGTGTACTTATTTTTGTTGGATATATACCTAGGTATGTAACTCCTAGGAATGTATATTTCAGTTTTAGTAAACACTGCCAGTCTTACAAAGTGACTGTACTGATTTGTATTCAACAGTATAGGAGAATTCCAGTTGCTTTCTATACTTTTCTATGTGTTTAATTTAAGGACATTTGGTTGTGTGGTGATATATCAACCTTGGTCTTGATTTGTATTTCCCTAATGGCTGATGAACTTGATGGTCTTTTCATGCATTTAGTGGCATTTTGATAGTCTCTGTTTTAAGGCTCCTGCTACCCTTTTTCTGTTCCATTGGGCTGCCTCTTCTGTTCTTATTGACTTTTAGAAGACCTTTACAAATTCTGGCTGTGAAAATTCCTTGTTCAATTCATGTATTAAAAGCATATTCTCCCACTGTATAGGTGGCCATTTCCCCTTTTAGTGGTATTTGTTGGATGTACAAAAGTTCTTAATTTTAATATAGTTAAATTTATCAATCTCTACTTTTGTGTTTTGTTTTTGTGTATCTTGTTAAGAAATATTTGTCTACCTATCCCAAGGTGCATAATATCTTCTTATATATTTTATTCTAAAAGCTGTATGGTTTTATCAGTCACAGTTGGATCTCTGAGACATTGCCATTTTGAATAAAATTTTGTGTATGGCATGAAGTAAGAGTCAAGGCTCATTTTTTCTATGTGTGTATTCAACAGATTCAGTACAATTTATTGAAAATTCCATGGGATCTCCTCCTTTGAACTGCAATAGTGCTTTTATGGTAAGTCAATAAATCATTCAGATGTGACTGTTTCCAGACTCTTTTTTCATTGATGTATTTGTCTATTTTTACACCACTATCATGCTGCCAATTATTATATCTTTATATTAAGTCTTGCAATCTCATAGTGTAAGTTCTCCCACTTAGTTCATCCTCAAGATGTCCTTGACTATTAGAGGTGTTTTACATTTTATATAAATAATAGTACCAGCTTGTCAATTTCCACCAAAAAGAAAGCTGAAAATTAGATTGAGATTCATTGAATCCATTGATCAATTTGTGTCAAATTGAAATGTCAGCAATATTTAATAATCCAATTCTTGAACATGGAATACTACTCTGTTTCTTTAAGTCTTAATTTCTCTCATCAATATTTTATAATTTTCAGTATGAAGGCCTTGCACAATCCCTCTTAGAATTATTTTTAGATATTTAATTTTTCATAATATAATCAATTTTATTTTCTAGCATTTGATGCTAACATGTACAAGTAAAATTGATTTTTATATATTGACCTTTCTTTATCCAAATGACTTGTAAGACTGACTTATCAATTTTGTTTACAAATTCTTTTGGATTTTTTCGTGCATACTATTATAGGATATTAAATAATGATAGTTTTGTTTCATTCTTTCCAAAGCTTGTTTCTTTTATTTGTTTTAATTGCTTTATTTCACTGACTAAGGCTTCCAAAAATTGCGTAGCGTGAACTGGTGGCACAAGGAGGTGGGCTTCCTTGTGGTGTCCCCGAATCCAGGAAGAAGGTGCTCAGTATTTCATCACTGAGTATGAGGTTTACTATAATACTTTTGTAGATATCCTTCATCACATCAAGAAAGTAACCTTTCATGGTGTCTGAGACTTTCTTTTAAAAGGCAACTGAGAAGAGAAAATTCAAAAAAGAAAAAATACTTTAGGAATAAGTAAAATGAATACAAAAGTCTAACGTTTAAGAAGAATAACAAGTACAGAAACTAATAAACTGGTAAATATGTGGGTAAATGTAAACAAGTTCTTAATTTAATTCGAATTTAAAATAATGTCTAATTTGTGGGGGGTTTCAATAAAAAATGTAGAAATATGGCAAGAGCTTAATTTTAAACCTTCCTGTTTTTTACTCCATGAAACCAGAAAATCAATCTCTTTCTCTCTCTCTCTGCTCTCGCTCTGGCTCTGTCTCATTTTCAAAGAGACTTGGAAGAATCAATAATCTCTAAAATACATGCAAATGATACTGCACTCCAAATCAGACCATAAGACAACGTGATGGTACAACAGAGGACAGGATATGGGAGGGGTTTCTAGAACACTCAGCATTTTTTCTTTTATCTTTCTGAAAGAGTAAATCTCGGTGACAAAACTGATGTGAAAAGGGCTGAGATGTAACAGAACTCGAACTTTTCAGGAAGTAGAGAAAGTGCCCAGGGGAGGTACAATGGGTAGTTCTCAGAAAATGCTCTAAAATGAGTCATCGCCCTGACAGGTAATGGTTGTCTCTGAGCCCGCCTGTGAAACTTGGCAGCCCCAGGAATATCCACAGAAGTCCTGAGCTGGTTATATTCTGACGTTCAGAGGCAGCCCCTCTATACAGAAGCACCATGGTCTGTGGAAATAGGCTCTATTTACAGCAATACAAGAGCCTCTGAGCCGAGAAGTTGGGAAAACCACCCCAGTCTCTCCCTCCACCACCGCCCACAGGAACTTCCTGCTAATAATCCAAAACAATGCAACTCAATCACCTTGAAGTAACAACAGAAATAGATTCAATAAGATATTATCAAAAGGGGGAAATAAACAGTGTAACCATTTTACAGATTATTTTAATTCACTAGGAAAATAGAATTGCAAAGCAGATAGAGACCAGGCTTCTGGTTTCAGCTCCAACCTGTAAAGAGTTTAGAAAACATTACTTTCATCCCTGGAACAAGAGAAAAATGAACAAACTGAAAGCGAAGGATATCCCTGAAACCATCCAAGAACTGAAATCGTAGGGCACGCCCCGAATAGGCTGAAGCCCAGGAGTCATGCGCATCCAGGGAAATGCAGCTCCCGGGATATGCTTTCCTGGAGCGGAAGCTGGTCATAGGCTGGGTGCCATACACTGGTACCAACATTAAAACAATAATGTTGACAAATGCTAGACTGAGTGTTGACAGGTGTGAAGGTGAGAAGTATCTGAGGTCACAGTCAGAGGGACACCTCCACATGACAGGATTTTTTCTAAAACTTCCAATTCCGTGGGTCCCCTCTATATCAGATAATCCAAGATGACCAATAATTATTTTTAAAGCCACAGATTTCAGTGATGATACAGAACTTAGTGATTAAAATGAATAATTATTATGTAAATACCATTAATTTTTTTAAAAAATCTTAGAGTCAAACATTCATTTGGGGACTAAATATTACTTTTAGAACTTTTAGCATAAGAATACTTGGTAACACACTTTTTACTATAAAATAGTCCATATGAAATTGAAAAATAATTTTAAAGTGTCATGCTTCAATTTTACCTTAACAGAGTTTTTCTTACCTTAACAAAAATCAGGTTTTTCTAATAACCAATAATCCTGAAAACAGCCAATTTTAGTAAGAATAAGAAAGTTTAATATTATTATAGCAATAATCTTGTGCTACTGTCATCCCCCCACAAAAAAAAAGATATTAAAAAGATTTAAGAGTTTTGTTATAAAAGTTTTATTTATGTCTGACTGGTTTAATGACTACTTTTAATATGTTAATAGCAACATTGGGGGAAAATAGGGAAGGTCCATCAAGGAATGTGTATAAAGGACACATGGACAAAGCCAAAGGGGACAGGCTTGCGGGTGGGGGCAGGGATGGGTGGGGTGGGGGGCCGTGGTGGGAGGAAAATGGAGACAACCATACTTGAACAACAATAAAAAAAGAAAAATATGTAAGTTTAATCTGTAAAACAAAAACTTAGTTTAATAGTAAAAAGTTTAATAATATGTTGTTATTAAATGTTAAAAAAATTTTAAGAGAATTTTGGAGTTTTTTGTTTAACTTTAATATGTTTATTGATTCTAAAGAGAGAATGGGAGGAAGAGAGGAGAGAGAGAAACATTGATGTGTGAGAGAAATATCAACCAGTTGCCTCCCGCATGTGCCCTGACCTGGGATCAAACACATAACCGAGGTATGTGCCCTTAACAAGAATCAAACCCCCAACCTTTGGGCATACAGAATGATGCTCCAACCAACTGAGCGACACTGGTCAGGGCAAGAGTTTTGTCTTTTAAAAACTGAAGTACTTTGATACAAACCTAACAATGTATAGGATCTGTATGTTAAAAACTATAAAACAACAATGAAAAAAATCAAAGATCTAAATAAATGAAGAACTAGATAGTCTACATTCATCTATTGAAAGACTTCATATTGTTAAAATATCAATTCTTCCCAATTTGATATATAGGTTCAGTGTAGTCTCAATTAAAATCCTAGCAAGCTCTTTTTGCAGATATTAACCAAAGGATTCTAAAATGTATTTGGAAAGGCAAAAGTGCTCAAGTAGCCAACACAATTCTGAAAAGAAAGAACAAAGCTAGAGGATTTATATTTTGCCCAATTTCAACATTGAATAGAAAGTTATATTAATCAGGACAGCATGGTATCAGTGAAAGCATAAACCTGCACATCAATAAAGCAGAATAAAGAGCCCAGAAATAGATCCACACTAACACCATCAACTGACTTCTGACAGAGGCGCAAAGCAATTTAATAGAGAAAGGATTTTTTTTCCAACAAATGGTACTTCCAATGGATATCCATACCCCCGCAAAAAACAAAACAAACAACAAAAACTCTATACAGACCTTCATCTTTGCACAAAGTTAACTCAGAATGAATCATAAAAAGTGCAAAACTATAAAACATCTGGGAGAAAATATGAATGACCTTGGATTTAGTAATGACTTTTCAGATACAACATATCAAAAGCATGATCCATGAAAGAAAAAAATTATCAGTTAGACTTTTTAACAATTAAAACCTTTTACTATATAAAAGATACTATTAAGAGATTTGAAAGAGAAGCCTTAGACTGGAGAAGATATCTGCTAAAGAATTTGTATCTAGTATACAAAGAACTCTTAAAACTCAACAATAAAAAAAGAAACAAACTCTCCCCAAACAACAAAAGATCTAAGCAGAAACCTCTAAAGAAGGTATGCAAATAGCAAATAAGCATAAGAAAAGTTACTCTACGTTATTTGTCATTAGAGAAAGGCAAATTAAAACAACAAATAAAACTACTATGCACCTGCTAAAATGGCTAACATCCAAAACAAGGGCCCTATCAAATGCTGAGAAGCATGCTGAACAGGAATTCTCGCTTACTGCTGGCTGGAATGCAAAGTGGAACAGCCACTTTAGAAGACAGTTCAGCAGTTCTTATAAAACCTATAGACTTAGAAGGAGCTCCTACCCTTTGCAACAGCATGGATGGAACTGGAAAGCATTATGCTGAGTGAAATAAGCCAGGTGGTGAGGGACAAATACTATATGATCTCACCTTTAACAGGAACCTAAGCAACAAAACAAACAAGCAAGCAAAATATAACCAAAGACATTGAAATAGAAAACAGGCTGACAGTAACCAGAGGGGAGGGGGAGAGAATTTCAGGGGGAAAGGGAAAGGGGTCACAGGAACAAATATAAAGGACACATGGACAAAAACTAAGGGGGGGTAGAAATGGGAGGGAGGTGGGAAGCACTGGTGGGGTGGACTGGGATGGGAGTAAAAGACAGAAAACTGTACTTGAACAACAATTAAAGTAAAAATTTAAAAAAAAAACTTACAGACTTAAATATGACCCACACATTGAACTCTTAGTTATTTACTCAGTTAATTTGGAAACTTATTTCTACACAAAACCCAGCATGCAAATGTTTCTAGTAGTTTTATTCATAGTTATCAGAAAGCATTAGCAGTCTAGATGTATTTCAATAGGTGAATGTATAAACAAACTTTGGTACATTGATACAATGGAATACTATTTAGAAATCAAAATTAATGAGCTACTAATTCACTCACAGGATAGATAAATCTTAATGTGTACTGGTAAGTGAAAAGGGCCAGTCTGAAAAGGCTATACACCACATGATTCCAATTAGACAACATTTTGGAAAAGCCAAAAGTAAAGCAGTAGTAAAAAAAATCAGTGTTTGCCAGAGGCTTAGTGGCAGAAGAGGGTAGCATGAGTTAAAAAAAAGAAAACATGTTTTTTGTTTGTTTGTTTGTTTGTTTTGAGCATGGTGAATCTATTATATATATTATAACTGTAGGTTTGTGACATTATGGAAATACTTTGCCATTCTGGATATCACTAAGAACATTCATGATTCATGGGAAGAGGTCAAAATTTCAACATTAACAGGAGTTTGGAAGAAACTGATTCCAACCCTCATTGATGAGGTTGAGGGGTTCAAGACTTTAGTGGAGGAAGTAACTGCAGATGGGGTGGAAGAGCCAAGAGAACTAGAATTAGCAGTGGAGCCTGAAGATGTGACTGAATCGCTGCAATTTCACGACAAAACTGGAATGGATGAAGAGTTGCTTCTTATGGATGAGCAGAGAAAGTGGTTTCTTGAGATGGAATCTACTCCTGGTGAAGATGCTGTGCCTATTGTTGAATGACAGCACAGGATTTAGGAGATTACATAAACTTAGTCAATACAGCAGTGGCAGGGTTTGAGCAGACGGACTTGCACTTTGTAAGTTCTAGTGTGGGTAACATGCTATCAAACAGCATCGTGTGCTAGATAAATCATTCATGAAAGGAAGAGTCATTCAATGCAGCAAACATCATTGTTGTCTTGTTTTAAGAAATCTCCACAGCCACCACAGCCTTCAGAAACCACCACCCTGATCAGTCAGCAGTCGTCAACATCGAGACAAGACCTCCACCAGCAAAAACTTCACAACTCGCCGAGGGCTCAGATGACGGTTAACAATTTTTTAGCAATAAAGTGTTTCTCAATTAAACTATGTATTGTTTTTAAAGACATCTATTGCACACTTAATAGACTACAGTATAGTGTAAAGGTAGCTTTTATAGGCATTGAGAAACTAAAAAATTTGTGTGACTAACTTTATTTCGATATTTGCTTTATTGCCATAGTCTGGGACTGAATCTGCAGTTTCTCTGAGGTTTGCCTATATAGGTAGCAGTCTACAATCTAGTGATTGGATTTTGTTACATACGTGAAATATAATGAAATTGGTAGGCTTGGAAAGGAAGTGAACAATATAAGAGATAGAGTAAAACAAAAACTTGTAACATATTGCTGGTGAGGAGGGGGAGCAGAAATAGCTAAGATGTTTGGCTTTATGGAGTGGGCCCTGGGAGAGTGTGGAAGGTCTCACTAGGTGGAGGTGGGACATGCCAACAGAAACACCCTTCAGGCAGCTGTATGTACAAGTGTAAAGCTCGGCAGAGCTGTGAGTGCTAAGGGGTAGTGAAGAGTCTGAAGCCATTGATTTAAAAGAGGTCCTCCAAAGAGAAAGCACAGAGGTGAAGAAAAGGAGAAAGAGACTATAATTTGACATCTGTGACTCTATTGTGTGCTCCCTTTGCATTATAGCTTATACTCCTGAAAATTACATAATGTTACTAACTAAAAGGAGGGAGAGGAGCACAAAGGAATGAGATGTGAGCAGCCAAAGAAATAAAAAACTTATTAAAGGTTTAAGGAGAAGAAACTGTTCAGCAATACAAAATACTACAAAGCTTTAATTCCCCCTTTTGGCCTCTTTTCCACCAAGTATCAGTCATCAAATCACACAAAATCTTTTGCAAAGATCATTAATGTATATAGATGATCCAGCACTGTCAGACCTGAATCAAGAAAAAAGTAATGTCTATTTCCACCTCTTATCTTGACTTAAAGTTAGTTGGCTTCCTCTGTCCCTCAGCAGAGTAAAATAGCTGTCATTTATGAAATACAGTTTGGGACAAAGTTTCTGCTAACTGAATTATACCCACAAATATAACAGCACATTAGAAAACGTTTCTCAGAGAAAATGAGACAAATAATAGAAATGCAATTCTGAATGGACTTCCAATTACTGAGCTTGATAAGGGAAGAATAGAACCCAACCAAAGCAAAATGTTAGGATAAAGGTGCCATAAGTGGAAAATGCACAAGTACCCAAGGGAGATTAGTGCTAAGTCATTGAAGTCCACTTAAGAGCACATTTCCAAGAATGTAATAAAGTACAAGGTTTTTCTTTTTCTCAGAAAATAAAACTGCAGCATTGCTAAAAGAAGAAAGTTTCTATGCTATTGCTTCAGCAGCCCTCACTTAATTTCATTCCAAAATCAATTCTAATCCCAAAAACGATGTTAACAACTTTATTGAAGCATAATTGACATAAAATAAACTTCATATATTTAAAGTGTACACTATGCTGTTTTGATATATTTATATATCCATTAAACCATTGCCACAATCAAGATAACGAACCTATCCATTTCCCTCAAAATTTTGTTGTGTTTCTTTGTAAACCTTTACTTCTCCATCTCATCCCAGCACCCTCCACTTATATTTCTAACCAACCACTAATCTAATTTCTGTCACTAGAGGTTAGTTTGTATTGTCTAGAATTTTATATAAATAGAATCCTACATTATGTTGGATTCTTAGGACTGCCATAACAAATTACCACAGGCCAAGTGACTTAAAACAATAGAAATTGATTCTCTAACAGTTCTAGGGCTGGGTGTCTGAAATAGAAGTGTAAACACAGCCATACTCCCTCTGATGTCTTTAAAGATGATTCCCTCTTTGCCTCTTCTAGCTTCTGATTGTTGCTGGTAATCCTTGGCATTTATTGGCTTATGGCAGCATAACTCCACTATATGCTTCTGCCTTTACATGGCCTCCTTCCCTGTGTCTCCTCTATGCCTTTGTGTGTCCCCAAATCTCTCTTCCTTATAGGGGCATAGGTCACTAGATAACCCAGCAGAGAGTCCATTTTAAAATATGTTCACATTCACAAGTACCAGAGGTAAAGATTTCAATATATCTTTTTAGGGTCACAATTCAACCAACCCATAGGAGTCCACTCTCTGGTCTCCACCAATTCATGTCCTTCTCAACTGCAAAATATATTCACCCCTTCCCTACCTCTTCAAACATCTTAACCCATTCCAGCATCAGCTCTAGATCCCAAATCTCACCTAAATGTCATCAGCTCAAAAGGTCTCAAATTGTCTAAACTAGGTATGGTGAAACTCCATGTAGAGCCCATTCTGGAGCAAAATTCTTCTCCATTTGTGAACCTGCAAAACTAGTAAACAAGTTATCTGCTTCCAAAATATAATTATGGAACAGGTATAGGATAGATTTGCCATTGCAAAAGGGAGAAATTAAAATTACTAAGCTTGTTAGTTATTTTTTATTATTTTAAAAAATCAAAGAGCAGAATTTTAAAATTTTGATGGTCAATTTATCAATTTTTCCTTCTACTAATCATATTTTGAGTGTTACATCAACAATATCTTATTTAGTGTCAAAGTTCTTACAATGACCTAGAAGTTTCTAAATGAATTCCCTCCTCCATTATCTTTCTGACTTCATCTTTTACTATGGATTTTTCTTTTTCTCACTCTTCTGCAGCCAAACTGGCCTCCTACTTCTTCCTTCCAGGGGTGTCCGACCTGTGGGCCATGGGCCACATGCAGCCCAGGATGGCCGTGAATGAGGCACAACACAAAATCATAAATTTACTTAAAACATTGTGAGATTTTTTTTGTGATTACATGTTGCAGTATATTTGGTGTGTGGCCCAAGACAACTCTTCTTCCATTGTGGCCCAGAGATGCCACAAGGTTGGACACCCCTGCAGCATACCAGATGCAGTACAGACTCAGGGCACTTGGGCTTTCTGTTCCTTTTGTCTGAGATTCCTGAATATCTGCAGAGTTCATCCCCTGGTCTCCCTCAATTCTTTAAGTATCCACTTGGTGAAACCTACCCTGACCTTTCTTGTATCAACTGCAAACCCCCAGCATTCCCCATCTCACCGCCCTGCCTTGTGTTTCTTCCTATTACATTCGGTCATGCCATATAAGTTTTGTTTGTTTTTATTTTCTAGTACCCCCACTATAATTTATTTATTTATTTTCCACTTGTAAAAATGTCTATGGAATTTATTGGGGTGGCATTGGTTAATAAAATTATATAGGTTTCAAGTGTACAGTTCTATAATATATCATCTGTGCACTGCATTGTGTGTTCACCACCCAAAGTCAAGTCTCCTTCTGTCACTATTTATCCTCTGAATCCTGGACCTACAGAATCCGTGAGCATGATAAAGTAGTTTTTCATGCCTCTAGGTCTAAGATGGCTTATTACACAGCAATAATAACAGATACATCTGGGGTTCTGAAAATGAGTTTATCTCCTCAGTCATCTATGTTATTTACATATTTAAGGCAAAAATTATTTCTATGAAGCTGAGCAATATGTCTTGAAATGGCTCCTGGACCATCACCATAGGTAAAGCAGATAATATAAATAAAGAGCTTAAAGATCTTAGACCTCTAGGGAGACCCTGTCACTCAGAGGGACAAAAAAGGTAGACCTTCTTTTTCTGTATAATTCAGGTGATAAGGCTTCTATCTCTCCACTTATTTTCCGTATAACTTTTTAGTCATGTAGGAGATTCCTGTTTGCTCCTAGGTATAAGTATGTAGTAAAGAGGCCATGCTCTATTGGGTTGGACAAACTGTATGCCTTGCTTTTAATTAACCAGAAACTGCAGTCTTTAAACTTACTTCATCACATTATTCATGGAAATTTAGGCTGAGGTCATATTTACCATGGCTATTTGTTTCTTTAAATCTTTCTAACTTTTCCCTGGGCTTCCAAGCTGTTTATCCATGTCAAACTGCATTGTATTAATGTACTTATTTGCATACCTGTGTAGGACCTTTCTTAACCTCTCATTTCCTACTCCTAGGGCACCATTAGTGTCTTTCTCTGAATGTTCTTGTAGAGTTAAGAAATAAGTAAGCATTAGATAGCCTCATACTGTCCTTCCAGGGTTCAAGCCAGACACTCATGGTAAGACCCAATGCTTATTACCCATCTCTTGATACAGTGAAATATGATTACTGTATTTTATCTATATTTAATAATTATAGCAATTCCACTTTCATAAAGAAGAGAAGACAAACCATATAAATTATATCCTTTGACCATCCTGATGAACCAATGCAGGGCTTGGCTATAGTCCTTAGTGAGGATGTGTTAACATCTTCCAAACCCCTAGTTTTCATAGATACAGACATTGTCACCATTTTAGGGTGACATTTTGCTCTAATAAGCTGGTCTACAGGTCTGAGACAGTACTTCATTTTCAAGTCTAACCTCCAAAATGTATGCATCACGTTGTCTTTATTTTGAAGAATATGATGTTATATCCAAGAGAAGGAACAAAAAAAAATGTCACTTTTGGATTCTCAATAGTGCTGAGTGTTCATATACTAATTAGATTTACATAGCACTCAAAGTACCTATACAATTTAAGACACAGGATTTGGGAAGTTTGGTAAACAGGACTAGTAGCAGAATTATAGATTTACCAGACTTAAGTAAGTACTGAGTAACTAGATTTTGGTAGGAATTTCTCCTGTGGTCCCCGAATTATATATAAAGTTGAGAAAGTGTTATTTAACCTACAACCTAAAGAAAGCCAATAGCCTATCTCTAAGACAGTTTCAGGAAAGAGGGAGGAATTAATTATATCAAACTCATATGTTTAGAAAGACAGTGATAGGGAAATACTGTCTGATCTAGCAATTAGGAATGGTTTTGGTAAAATGGTAGGAATTGATGCCATTGAAAGATGCAATTGAAACATTGTATTCTTCAAGTATTTTTTGAAAAAGGAAGATGAGAAAGTACATAGGAGCTAAAATTAGATGCTCTGATAAAGAAGCCAATAAAGAGAAATTTAAAATATTCAAAATGGGAGGCTGAGCAAGATTGGAGATGATAAATGTCGATGAGCCAAGGTCAGGGTCACTGAACTGGGACTCAAAGAACATGCAAATAAGTTGGCTGAGATTATCAGATAAGTGATTTATTCAGTTTTGTAAAGAAAGTTCTAGAAATAGTCAGTTAAGGGGTCCAGATGAAATTTTAATTCCCACTTGTGAGTTCCTCATTGGTCACACATTGGTCACACTGCCCTTTCTTTGGAGTCATCACAAACTGAACATACAGCTTTGTAGCTAACATATTTGATGACATGTTTTGTAATGAACTATTAGAGATTTTATTATAATGGAAGCTAGTAATCATTTTATAACACTGAATTAAACATTTTTAAAAGCATATTGATTTCTATGTTACCAATCAGGCCTTCTCATTTCTGTGCATAAATGCAAATACCAAAAGTATGGAATTCTTTTAAAAATTACCAGAAAGGTTAGAAGATGAGGTCTCATTTATATTTTTTCACATATCAGACATTTTTAAAGTTAATTTCATTTGGCCATAATTTGTAGCAAAATAATAAAGCATACTTTCAAAAACAGTTTAACTTTTTGCATTTCTAGAAGGTTATAATCATCCCTATGTCCTCAGAGTCTTGTAATTTGATAGCATGCCACTCAATAAACAGCCCAGTTCTGCAATTTTAATATAATTCTATCACATCTTATTATTAGATGATTATTAACACTTAAGCCCAATGATTTTTTTCTTGCCCTCTGTTAATATACACTGTTATCCCTTGCGGAAGAGATTAAAGGGAACAGAGGTGTGTGTTCTCCAAGGAGACAGATGCAATTTGTGATAAACTGGCAAATAAGCCTCATGAAACACTCCTACACAGTGTCCCTATTTTGACCCAAACTTTTAACTTGTGCAAAAAAAAAAAATACTGCTGGAGACATAACGAGCCCAAACAAGATCATGCAGAGAGAATCCACTGGGAAGATGTCCTTGTTCGGTGACTGAAGCACCACATCTAGGTTTCTATACCTAAGTCACAGCTACCTTAGATTTGAGGAGCCCGTGGAGTAGTCTATTTGACCAAACAGTGAACAGGATGCCAAATATCTCACCAGATATTTAGCAATTGCTGTGTTAGCTCCTGCATCAGGGTTTGATGCTCTATGGGGCTTTCCCAGCTACTCCCACTCTGGACCCTTGGACCTAGCGTTCACTCCATCATGGAACCTCAGAACCAAGAGCATTCACATGAAAAGGAATCAGGAAAAAATAAAGTGAAAGTCCAAGCCCCTTGGCATCCGTGTGAGTGATTAATAAGGGGGAGAAAAATGTCAAGTAGCCTTTGAAGTCGAACAGAAGAGCAGTACCGGAGAAAGCCCCTCAAACTCTTTCTCTTACCTTCAGTCTCCCTCTAAGATGTGCTAACTCCCCCTCAAAGCCAGGACCCTAACAACAGAGAACAATGGTCTTATGAATTATATTTGGCCACTTCAATATTTGGGTAAGTAATAATTTCCCCTAGTGGCTAAAACCAGCCAGGATGTTATGGGAAACACCACAGCCTTGTTCATTCAGGAAGGTGACATTTTAGTGTCTCTAGTCCTTCACTAGTAACTCCAAATAGGGAATGGCAAATGAACCTAAAGAAGGCATCGCATATCGGACAGTTATGGGTTCTAAGTTCCTACACCCATTGTATT
>PVKM010029680.1:0-17656 GCA_004027735.1 Carollia perspicillata | reverse complement strand
TTGAGGGGAAAAACATTAACATCTGAGGATTCGGAGAGTGCCGCATGACATTTGGGAAGAGAAGGGCACGTTTTCGAAGCATCCTCCCTACCAGGGGCAGAGGAGAGACATTCGATGGTTCCGCCTTCCGTCCTCTGTTGGCTGCTGTATGTCCCGTGCCTGAAACTCCTTCCGCTCATCAAAGAAACAGTCCTGCTACTGGCCCAGTCCTACGCCAGCACCCAGGCCACATCGGAGGTCTTCTTAGATTGTGAATATTATTTATCAGCATGAGCTACGTTTCCAATATTTGCAGGTTCACACGTGTAAAATTTAAAATTGTAGAGGTCTACAGATTTCACTTATTATATTTTATATTCAAATCCACTAAAGTGAAAAATTTCCAAGCCATTTTAGACTAGAAGTAATTCAGCCAGACAGGACTTGAGTATGAAGTCCGATTTCAGCTGGTTTAGACATGCAGAGAGGGTGCTGCCGGCGGCCGTTCCTATTTCAAGGGCCTGGCTAAGCGCGAAAGCACCAAGTTTGCCTTGCAGGGAACTAAGGCGCTCACATAGGCCGGAGCTGGACACACGATGGTCAAGCTTTCCTGACCTTTTCCCAAATGACCTTGCAATGCCAAAATAAATAAACGAGTGAAACACAACAAAAGGACAAAAATGAAAAGTAAACTCTGGAAGTGAAATGTACGATTTTTAAAAGGAAGCCCTTAGGAAGAATTTGTCACAGGCTTTCCATATGCCCAAATATGTATTTCTACTAATTCTATTTATAGGAGTCAATTCCATTAACTTATCCAAGATATTCTTTAAAAAGGGGGGAAAAAACCATGCACAAACATTTCATCGCTGGTGATATTTTTAACATAAGCTTTAGAAAACTCTCCATATCCAAGGGAGAGAGGAGCCCTCACAAAACTTAACTTATGCCCACTGGCTGATACTCAAAGACAACCGTTTTATTTATGGGCATAGTGGTGCTGCGAGTGAATAGTTTTCATTCAGTCTGATAGCCATTAATCCTATGTTAATATTGTTTGAGCGCAGAAGGAAATTTTAAAGAATTTTTATCCAGAAGCAAAAGAAGAGATGTGTCCACACCTCAGAAATTTAGATTCTCTACTTAATCATATTAAACCTGAGGAAATTATTTTATCGTTTCTCAATTTGGCACGATATAGAAAGGGGAATGAATGAACATTCCTCGTGTACTTATTATACGGCAGTCTCTCACCTTACGTCCACGTGGGGATGAAGTCTTCACGAAACACTTCAAGTAGGGTTCTCAGTGTCGATGGCCTGAGGGTGAAAAGAGGGTCACAGTAACTTTCTAAAAACGATATATTTTTTTATGTGCACCAGCTCCTGGTGCTCCAAGCCCTCCCTAAATCTTTCCTGGGAACCCTACGTGAGGGGTGCCCACCTACGAGTACTCGGCCTGGTGACCCATTCGGCTCATACAGCACCCCCAGCATCAAGGCTTCTGCGCCCTGGGATGCTGGTGACCCCTGAAACCCCACTCGGGAGTGGTGCTGAGGGTGCGGGTATCAGGGTGGCGCTGCCCATGTCTGCTGCAGCCGCATGTTCTGAATCTGCTCAGATGTCTCATGGAAACTTGGGGAAAGAGTGCTTTAGACTGACGTAAACCTTACTTTTTTGGAAGAATAACCTGTATGCAGAAAAGTGCACGAATCATAAATTTAGAGCCCAGAGAAGTTTCACAAAATGAAAACACCTGTGTTACCACCTCTTGGAACAAGAAACAGAACATTCCAGCACCCTCTCGGATCTCTTCCCAGCCCCTCCCCTCACAAGGTACCAACTGTTCTCATATTTAGCCCTGTCAACTGGTTTGGCTTACTTCTGAACGCTGAATAAATGAAATCCCGTAGCACGTTCGTAGCACATTCATCATTCTGCCGCTGATGGACATTTAGCTATTTCCAATTTGGGCCCATTATGAATCAAGTTGATATAAACCTTCTTTCACTCGTCCCGGTCTCTGGGTTTTCCTCGCAGTAAAAGCTTTCTCCAACTGATGCTCAGCTCGGTGAAGCGGTTTCCCACCTTCTCCTAGCCCTGCCCCCGCCGCCCCACAGAACCCTGTAAGGCGTCGCTCCGCCTGCAGCGCGCAGCGCTTCCTGGAGCAGCGGGGTTCAAAGGGAGGGAGGACACCTTACTAGGCATGTCCTCTGAAAGAGTCTCGGGGGAAGGCACACTCCCCCTTGGGGTGAGACACACGCGATGGATCAAGAACTCCAGGGAGTCGTGCCGGAAGTCTCTGTGAACGCAGGTTAGGGAGCACATGACAGGATACTTGTCTTTCTCCTTCACTGGCCAAGTGGTGGGGTCACCCCACAGCTTGGGACCTGGGGTGTATAATGCCTTGGGATGAGCTTAGATGCTGGTTAGGACTCTGCTGGTCCCTGGCTGAGAGACCTCAGACAGATGCCCACGCCTTACTTTGCCTCAGTTTCCCCATCTGGGAAATGAGTGGCCGCCCCAGCCATTAGGAGCCTTGAGCTCCGCTTCCCTCCCCTCTCCACAGGGGTTACCTTGCCGATGACAGTGTGTTTACCTTGGAAGGTAGCAGGTCCTTGGCACGGGACTCGAACAGGTGCTCCAGCCGGGCTGTGTCCACGGAGACAGTCTCTAGGGAGGCCCGGAGGGTGGAGCAGGGCCCAAAGCGGCTCCCGGAGCCTCCGTGGCCCCCAGCCAGCTCTTGCTCCTGCCAGAAGGGTTTTACTGTCTTCCTCTTGGTGGGGAGGGCCTGGCTGTCTGCAGAGGGGCAGCTGGGGGAGGAGGACGCAGGAAGAGGCCTTTGATGGATGAAGGCCTTGGGATGGTGGAGGCGGGGCTCCAGAGAGCCCTGGCCCATGGGGCGGGCTCTGGAGGCGGGGCCTGTGGGGCTGGAGGCGGGATCTGACGAGAGACAGGGCTACTCCTGGCCCAAAACCTCCCATCTCCCAGACTACTGAGGCTGGCTCCATGGTACCCACAGGGCAGGCCCCGCCTTCTAGATATCCAGCAGCTCCTCTTGCCTTCTTCCTCTGAAGAGGGCTTTCTCTGGTCCCACCGCTCACCCAGGGCAGCTTCTTCCATGTCTCCATCCTCCAGCCAGTACCGAAAGTGGCTTCTGGTGAGAAAAATGTTGAACACAAAGTGAGTTAGTCATTTATAACTGCTGACATGCGCTCCCCTCATCCTGGGTGAGATCGGTACAGCAGTGGGGGCCCGTTTCTGCATATAACAATGATTCCGATATCAATAAAAAGTGATTAAACATTTGCTGTATACAGGTGCTGTGTTGTTGGGCGAGTCCCTCCTGAGCACCCAGGCCACTTCATACATCTTTTTAACACACACATATCCGTACTCCCAGTAGCTCTAGGAAGTCAGTACCATTGCGTCCATTACCCAGGGAAGGTGCCTGAGGCTTGAAGAGGCTCAGTGACCTTCCCAAGGTCACTCAGCCAGGAAGTACTGAAGCTGATAGTTAAACTTGGGCTTATGTGACTTCAGAGACCATAGTTTTATCTTCCCTGTTACTTTGCTTTCTGCTGAGGGGTGCCGACAAAATGGTTTTTCAGTCATGAAATGCAATGATGCCCAACCCCAGGATCGTGTCCTATGAGAAGAGTGTGTCTTGAATGAGTCTCGCACGAGTCTATAGGGTTCGTTTTCCATGGTTCTGAGCGCTCTTCCTTGTACCTGATCTCTGCGCACTGTGGATACCTAGTCGTGTTATGGTCGAAGGAGGCAGAGTCCATAGCGATGGGATCAGAGCACCTTCTCCGCCAAGGCGCAGCACCAGGTCCGGCCCAAGCTGACCCCGCAGCGTGTAAAGTCAGGCTGCTCACCGGAAATGGTGATTTCTAACTGGCTCTGGACTGTGGCCCCACAACCCCCACCCACCGCAGCTCCTCATTACCATCTCAGGAACAGAGCGCCCCGGTTGCAACTCTTTCTCCCTCCTGTAGATACAGGAGGTGGGATGCAAGTCTTTCTTCTGTGGGACTGATGACTGCAGTTTGTCTTTCTGGGGCCTCCACTGCTGCTCGGGCCGGCCCTCCCGGTGCTCCCGAGTCAGCAGATGGCTTCTGGGCTGGCCACGCTTCAGCGCCTTCCCGTTAAATACTGTATTGATTTCAAGGCCCTTTCCCTTCCATGTGGCCGGGCACCCTAAGTTGGCTCAGGTACGAGAATGGGGAGGAAGGGTATAATGAGAGCCACTCAGTGGGTTTGCACACACAGCCTCAAGCTATCTGGTGCTACTGATTTATTTTGTTTATTTAACCCATGTAATAAGACACAGATGCCTCTGGTACAACAGAGGACTTGGTGGAGAGACCTATGGATGAATCCGCGAGTACAAGGAGTCAGTTGATGGGAAACAGAAAAGGAAGTTGCATTGAGGAGCATGAAGGCATCCCCTAAGTGGCATTCCGCTCCTGCTTGCACAGTTCCACTGCCTCCCTCCAACTCTGAGCCTCCACTCTTTCTCCTACAGACCAATTCATTTCCATGAATTCTTCCTCACACCCCCGACCCCCAATTAATTCTCCGTGCACTTGGTAGGCATCCTTTTTTCCTAAATTATGCAGTGTACTATAAAATCTAACTTGCTCTAACTTTCCTAAACGCAGTATAATATAAAATCTACCATTAATTTAAAGTGTACATTATTATGGAATTCTGAATATTTACAGTTTTGCACAACCACCGCCTCTATCTAAATGTAGGGCTCAGTGTGGACCGTGGGTTCCAGTGAAGCTCCAGAAATGGGAGTGTGGAAGCACGGCTCATGGGCACTGGCCCTGCCTGGCCGGCCACTCGGGCAGGACAAGGGAGGGGACTAGGCTTTATCCACTCGGGGTCTGAGTGCAGACTTTCACATCACGGTTCCTGATAGTGGGCACTCATTGTGCTGTTTTTCTAAACCTCGTTCCATGATTTTGAGCGAAGTGAGCTCATCCTTCATGACGGCTGTGCCAGATGTCCCAGGAAAGTGAACTCTGTCACCCAGCTACACTCTGGGCAATGCCTATATCAGGGTGGGTATGAAATACCATCGTGAGAAGTCCCCAATACAAACAGGCATCTGTTTATTTCTGTGGAACATGTGTATGCATGTTTGCATGTATTTATTAGCAAGTATGCGGTGACTGCCTGCTGCTGCTCAGATCGCCTGAAATGAAATCACTTTGAAAACGTAACAACTTAGGTCACCAACAGCCCACCTACCACCATATCAGCATGTCTGGCCTGTGAGGTCACGGGGCCTGTGCTCTGCTTCCTCACCAGTCCCTGGTGATTTCCACGCAGGGAGGCATCTGAGCATCACAGGCCTCCATGCGCACTATCCTGGGCAAGGCCGAGCAGCCTCTCCTCTCTAGCATCACTTCCAGAGCACCTACTGTCCTCGCCTGGGGCAGGGGCAGGGGCGGGGGGCAGTTAGGGCTCCTCTGCCTGCTCTCCGAGCCCCGTGCATGGCTCAGCCACACGCCCTCCACTGTGGGCTGAGACTGCACTTGCCCACACGTCCTCTTTACTGTGCTGTAAGCTCCCTCGGGGCATTTCCTGTAACTCGGTCCATACCCTGCCCTGCGCCCCTCCGTGTGCTCAGCACCTCAGACAGAGCTTGGCATTGCAACACCCGCTCTAGACGTGTTTTCAGACTCACGAATGAACCTGTCAATCAATACATGCTCAATAATCAAATAAAGAAGTTTGAGTGTAGTGGGAGAAACAGATGTCACACACAAAGTGGAGAGAACACGAGTCAGCAGAGGTGGTTGGAAGGGCAGTGGGGAGTGGGGGACTGAGCAAGGAAACAGGGAGGGCCAAGATGACCAAGTTGGGCCACTGGCGTTGAACGCATTGTCCCATCACCGGAAGGACCAGGGTTTCCCCCGGTCAGGAGCAGGAGGCTGCTCTTAGACTCTGCTCCAAGGGGGCGGGCGGTCTGTCGTAGTGGTGAGAGCAATGGCTCGGAATGAGCACAGCCTGACTCTGAACCTGGTGGCATCGCTAACGAGCTGTAAGGGTCTGCACACGTTTAAGCCTCTGAGCCCATCATCTGTAAAATGAAGGCAGCGATGGAACCCATCTCGTGGGGCCGCAGGAGAACTGAATGAGACGAGGCCCTGCGCCAGCCCCGATGGCTCTACTGCTATCACGGCGAGTCTATTCTGAGCCCGAGGAGAATTGCAACCCCTCCTCCCCCGGATGCCTCCCACATTTTCGACTTTTACTTTTAGTAGCAAGAGCATCTCGCTCACTTTTTTTTTTTTACTGGCTGCCACAAGAGATTTGCTGATAGTCATCCATTTGTATTTATGCCTAAGGCTCACTGCTTTAATTTGGTCTTTACCTCATTTTCAAGTTCGTGTAATTATGTTCTCAGCTCCGGGTCCCACCCCCCAACCCCCTTGTGAACAGCGCACGGGGCGAGGAAATGAGCCGCTTGCTCCTCTTCCCCGAGCGACAGTCAAATAACAAGGGAGTATCTGTGGCTCATCTCCCAACAGCAGCCCCGCTCCCCTGTCTTCCTGAGATGTGTGTCTGTCTGGTGAGGGTTTGCTTTCACTCTTAATCTGAAAGAGCCCAACTGGAATGCTTACCAGATGGTGCCTGGGTGTTTTGTCCTGGTTTGTGTGCAGCAGGAGTGAATGCAGAGCAGGAATCAAGACGCAGTAGGGACAGGCCAGCCCCACGGCCTGCCGATCACACGATGACTTAGTAGCCAAACCAGGGTCTCTGGGTTCATGACCCTTGTTGCTGCGGGAAGCCTGAGGATTCCTGGTCTAGTTCACATGGAACACCGCGGAAGAGCAGAAAGAGGCCGAAAGAGGTCTATTCAAATTACAGCTCTGCCCCTTGACTGTTATATTTTCTGACCCTTGATATTTGCATCTGTAAAGAGAAAGGAAAGGTTCCTACTTGGTAAAGTTGTCGTGATAATTAAACGACTTACGAGATGTCAATAAAATTATATGCATCATGCACTTATCCTAGTGCTAATATGAATGCTAAATATTACTATTACGGATAATATTACTACTATTGTTAGCACCCGCAGGGGCTCCCAGGTCTGTAATGCGTCCCGAATCGCACTGTGCCTGGATTTGCATCCCAGCTCTTCTCAGTGAAGAAGGGGTCTCCGGCTGGCTGCATGGCCTTCCTTCCAGATTCCTCTACTCCCGGATGAAAACAGGACCTCTTGCTTTGTTCTTGGAATTACAACAAGGCTCCAAAAAATGATAGTTATTGAAAGCAAGTTGTTGAGCACTCTGTGCCTCCTGCCTCTCGCTCTAGTTTAAGAACCAGTGCTAGTTAGCAGACCTGGATCTCCAACCCGCGGCCGTAACTGCCCCGACTCGGCCTTTTCTGATACTGACATGGGACAAGGTTGTTTTATTGTGGCAGCAACAGAGGAAATGCTGAGTCTATCGTGCATGATCAGCCCACAGAATACTATCTGCAGGTGTATGTCCATTATCAGAGGCAAAGGAGAGGGAGAAAAATATTCACACCACCCCCCTACACACGCACGTGCACACACACGAGAGCTGTTCCCCAAGGACAGCTGACAGAGGTGACTAATTATTAATGTTGGTGACACTGCTTCTGCGGGCAGAGGGCTGGCCCGGCCCGCTGCGTCTCCTGCGGGGTGCACGCTGGCTGGACCCCATCCCCGCTCACGGCTCCCTGTTGTTGGTGACACTGAGAACCCACTGGAGCAGGTGACCCACCACCTGATTATCCCATTTTTAAGGGAGTGTCTCCCACAATCCCATCAGGTGCCATTTTCTCCCGCAGGGCCCCTTCTGTTTGGTTTTTAATGAAATAACTGGGCAGAGAAATTACTTCTGTGAACACGCCTCTCTCTTTCTCCGGCATGGTGAAATGAATGGTGTAGGGTCTGAAGGCATAATTTACCGACTTCATTTAAATTGTACTGGAGGTGATGCTATTTACACAGCTGGCTTCGTGCAATGCCCACTCGCCTGCTCCTCGCCATGTCGCAGAAGGGGAACCGCGTCCCAGGTTCCTTATTAGGAACAGTATGTCTCTTCTAACCTTGTTGTCTTAAGCGTGTGTGAATAGAGTGAAAGCAGAAGTGGTCAGTTAGATTGTATTGGAAAAAATCGATGAACCTGGGCTCAGAACATTGGAGTTCAAATATTGAACACAACTATAGGGCTGAGGATTAATCGCTTAGACCCTCTGAGTTCATTCATTCTCCTTCACTCACTTAAGCAGTATTTATTGAACCAGACACTCTTCCAGGTACTGGGGATATGGTAGTGAAGAAGAATAGCATGGCCCCTGCTCTCTGGATCCTCCATTAAAGTGGGGTAAGACCAACAACACACATGTCCACAGATATATAGTCACAGCTGAAACACATGCTTCCGAAGAGACAAACCAGATGGTGAGAACAGCACAGAGCGTGACTTTCGATGAAGTGGCCAAAGCTGTGCTCTCAGAAGAGGAGGCGGTTGGGCTGTGAGCTAAAGAGGATGCTAAGGAGTGGACCAAGGGAGGAGCTGCTCAAAGCAGCATCCTGGCAGGGGGAACAGCAGGTGCAAAGGTGGGAGTGATGAAGCCACTGAAACAGACAGACACCAGGATGCTAAGCTCTGGGGAGAAGAAAGGGGATGCATTTTGGACAGGTATGCAGGAGCCAGAGCATCTAGGTGTTCATGCGTAGACCACGCTGAAGAGACTGAAGTTTCTAGATCAGTGATACTCAAGCTGGGCTGCACACTGGAACCATCTGGAGGCATTTAAAAATTACCACATCCTTCTCTCAGGGATGCTGATTTCACTGGTCTGGGGTAGGGGCTGGGTACCAGGATTTTAAATTCCCCAGGTGTTTTAATGTACAACCACATCTGAGAACCACTGCTGTAGGCCGATGGAAATGAACCGAAGGCTTTGCAGCAAGAGAGTGACCAGGAGCATGATTACATTAGAAACTTATTTTTTTCCCCTTAGTAAAATGGAGAAGAGACCAACTCTGCACCTGGGTTATGAGGACTGAATGAAATGACACGTGGGAAGTAATGTTACACAGTAGATGCTCATCTAAAGGGTGGTGATTCTTACATCACTTACAGTTTTCAAAACATGTGGTATTTCGTCTGTCTGCAGATTATTTTTTTAAATTGGGAGCAACAGATCAGCAATCAAGTCGGACACTCAAATTATTTTCCTACTTGAAGTCAAGTTGATTGGTCTGAATATGTCTTCCCATATCTCTTAGGGTCACATGAGGCATCCACATTGAGTATTTGTCTATTGGTTTGTCATGAAGCATGTGAATGCTCAGACTGAAGGTGGAAAAGATGTCTTTTTAATCTCTGCTGGGTTGAGGGGTGTCACAGGGACTCCATGTTCTCATGGTGGGGGACACACCCTACCTACACAAAGAAGGTAGGCTGTCCCACAAAGCCAACCAGCCTGGATTTACATTCAGGACACTGTATTCCTTTTTATCCTTAGGGTCCTCAAATGTACCGTGAGGATAAGAAGTACGTATTCAGTATTTCCAACAAGAACCACTGAGATAACCAACCCGAGAGGGCTTTGCACACTTGAAATCGGTGGTTCTCAGACTTAGACATACCTATGAATTGCATGGGGAGCTTGTTAAAACAGATTCCTGGGCCCCACTCCCAGAGTTTCTGGCTCGGTACTTGGAGTGGAGCGTGAGAAGTTGTATTTTTAACAGGTTCTCGGGTGATGCTGCTGGTGCTGTGACCACACTTCGAGAATCACGGCTTTAAAAATGTGGGCAATTATAAAGAACATTTGTTAGCTCAAAGGAGGCCACTGGTCATGAGAAAGCTGATGGCTTTTTAATTTCCTGTCTCTTTCTCTGTTCCCAGGCATTCGATTATGATGGACTTTTTCTCAAATGAAGTTGTCCCGGCAAGCTCTGGCCCCAGTGGCCACGATTTCCAAGCAACCCGGACTTCATGTGCTAACTGGAAAGAAGAGCAGACGATGGGACCACGCCAGCCATCCTGGGCCTGCCATCCTGGGCCTGCTGCGGGCCCTGCTCCGGCCTCAGGAAGCCACACAAAAGCCTTTCGGAGGTGTCTCCTCTGATGTCTCTTTTCCAGGAGTCGGTGGAATAAAGGGCAAGGTCCTGCATGTCCGGATGCTGCGCTGACTCCTTGGCTGACGGTGGACAGTCTCTGTGCCCTTAGAGAGCTGCTGCCCTTCTGGGTCTCGGTTCTGTTACTTATGAAATGGGAACAATGGGAGTTGTGGACTAAAGGATGTGACTTGGAGGACTAGGAGCACAAGTGTAGGTCTGACACTTAGAGAGTGTTAAAAAAATCTTAGTCGTCCCTTTTCTCATTTCTTCTCCCTTCCTCCCTTCCTATCCCTTACTCTTAGTAAAGGTATCTATAAGATGAAGACTATGAACTCTCTCTCCCAGAAACAAACAAAAATACATGTAGAATTCTACTATGGCATAGAATTACGGTTGTTTTCCTATTCTCTGGCATTCATCCACAGATTTCCGATTAGAAACTGCTGCCTCACCCAGGTATGAGCCCTCTCACCTTCTGTCCCTGTCCTCCTCCATCCTAACCTCCTCCAGCACTAATCTCCACTCAGTTCTTCCAAGATAGTGCGATGTTTGCTCCATCCACCTCCGCCCGGCTCACCATTAGGTCTTAGCTCATGCTGTTCTTCTGCCTAAAATACATTCACCCTCTCTCTCCTTTTAATGCATTAATCCCAGATGCCCTTCATGGTCCACTCTGGGAAGGTAGGTCAGTCACATCAGAGACATGTGTAATGGTTTGTTGGGGGGAGCCCAGGGAGGGCTGCAGAAATGGATTTCCCAGAGGACGGGACATTTGATGAAGGCCTTGATGAACAGAATGTTGCTAGGTGGACCTAGAGTGGGAGAGACTCTTTCCTTTAGATCAAGAATCGCCTGTAAAGGAATGAAGTTGAGCAAGTGCCTGCATGCATGGGGGACGTGAAGACATTGAGTGGTGGCAGGAAATGACCGCGCCTGAGACAGGCTGGTGGGAGATGAGGCCAGCCACGCATAACGGGCTGAGATTGTCAGGGGCCCTAAATCACCCTACCCTGGTCTAAAGCCCATGGGTCAAGGGTTAAAAACGCAAATGCCTTCATGGGTAGGGCAGAAAAGGTCAGGAAACATAACAGGACTAAATTAAAACAGAAGGAAGTAGTAAGAACCAAACCAGGCTAATAAATGCAGTTCAAAATTTAAATATGACAGTGTTTTAAATGTAAATTTGGCCCATGGAGGATGACATGCCTTAGGTCAGGTCCACGGAAGTAGATTTTGAGATGAGGATTCATATGCACATGGCTTATTAAGAAGCTGCTTCCAGGAGAAGCCGGTGTGGGGCCGGAGAAGCAGGACAGGCAGGGGAGGAGTGCAAACAGGGTGTGATTGCAGGGCAAGGCCCATGGGGGGAGCTTCACGCTGGGGAGCTCTGGACCAGACCGGATGCCTCCGAGCTGTCCTGACCTGAGGTGAGGGGACTTGATTCCAAACTTTCCTGCGCCCCCACTCAGAGTCACTGGTGTAGGGCTGTCCCACACGATGGAAACCTGCAGGCCTTTTGAGATCCCCACGCTAGTAGTAGGTAAAGAAGCTCCAGTCATCGTCTTTAGGGGCAAAGGTACATGGAAGCCAAGAGGGGGTCAAGCAGAAATTGTAAAAAGATATGCAAAATGTAAGGGGAGTCTCATCAGAACCTCTCACAGCAACTCTACTTGTAAACTCTCCTTCAGATGATGGGAACTGCCAAAGGCTTTTAACAGGCATGTCAAGCCAAGCTCAAGTCCACAGCAGAGCCTTGATCCTGGACTGGGACAGAATGGCCTGGAAACAACAAGAATGGAGGCAGAGAAACCTAGAGGAAAGCCGTGCAGCACGTCCAGGGTTGAAATGACTAGGGGCAGAACTAAGGCAGGCCAGTATCAGTGGTACTTTTCCAGTAAAAGCTAAGGGGGGGTTGAAAGAAAGGCATACCATAGTCCCTCCTCTCTACTAAAACATTTGTTTTTGAGATGCAGAAAGAGAAGACACGAAAAGTGAATCAATAAAGAAAAGACAAACAAGTAAAAATGCCAAGCTAGGAGGCCTCATTGAAGGCCTCGCCACGGTGGCGGGGAGGGGAGAAAGACACCTCTTTGATGGATGAAACATATCTTAACTCCTGGCTCCACCCAGGCCCCTGCCTGGCATACAATCCTGAGATCTAGCTTCAGTCTTGACTGTGAAAAAAAATGTGGCCCTAACTCTGCCAGGCAATGAAGAAATTTCCCTCTAGGTTTCCAGTCATCCTTGCCAATAGAAAATCTATCAGCATAGGTGACGTGCCCAAGTGCCCATTGGCATGACGGAGCCTCTGTCTTTCTGAAATGAGCAGGCCTGGGCATGGTGAGACCCAGATGAGGATGCCAGGCTGTACCGAAGTGTCACGCTTTCCGTTGTGTCGTGACTCTTTAACAACATAATTTCTTATCAGAACTTAATGCTCTCAGGTCCAGGGCTCTTTTCTTACATTTAAATGAATATTTACTAAACATGGCCTTGATCCTAATCATCCCCCGAGACCATTCCGTGAATTTCTGTTATTCTCTGTTATTCCCTTTCTTCTCGACCAAAGATCATTAGCTCAGGCAGCTCTGTTCTCTAAGACACAGAAAAGTTGGGCTCTAACCCCAATCCGTGGCTCTAGGACAGTTCGACAGCCGTGTCACAGTTTTCATAAATTCTCTGAGCACTACGTTCTCGTCACCGACTTGGACGCCGACCCCCGATACTGTGCCGTTCTGAGCGTAAGTTCCTTATTGCGCACTGCCATCACTTACCTTGATTTGCACAAAACAAAAACTTAATTAAAGCAAAAAATACGTTTCTGTAGAAGATTCTGCTGGGAAGAGCATATGAAATCCATCAAAGCCAAGAGGTCGTAACTGAATAGGAGAGGCCCTTGTCGCTGAAGGCCCGTGAACAGCCGCCGGAAGAGACCCTCACTGGCTGTAGCACCCCGGTAGTGCTAAGGGTTTCCCCCGTATTGCCGACTGCTCCTCCCCAGCCCCGACTGCACATCTCGCTACGGTAGCCCTTCATTTCTAACTGCTGGCCTTCTGAACACAAGGAAGCACTGCACGTCCCTCGCCACACCCCCTTGGGCTCGGTGGGCCATGAGCAAATTCCTACTGGAGCGTTCGAAAAGCTAGTATCCTGTGACGCTTCCCCAGGTGAGCATTTCATTTCCAGCGCAAGTCCCTCCACACTCTCCTTCCGGATCGTGGCTGTTCCTTCAGCCGGACTATACACAAAGCCCCCTTGTTAATTCACAGTGGGCACATAGAATGAACAAGAAGTGAGCTCTTGTTTCAGCCACCGAGAATTTGAGGTTATTAATTACACAACGTAACCTGGCCTCTCCCGGTAGGCTGCCTCATTCCTGCCCCACCACACTGCCCCTTCCCCACTTCAGGCAGAACTGGACTCAGACAGTATTTACTGGGTTTTGTCTGGTTTATTTTGCTCAGCACGCAATTCTAAAGATTCGCCCACCTTGCTGAGTGTATCAGTAGTGTGCTCCTTCTCCTGGCTACATACGATTCCAATATTCTCACTGCTGAATATAGCACATTTTGTTTCTGTGTGTGGAGGGCAAGGCATTCAGTGTTTCCTGTTAAGTATTATGTTGAGTGTAGTTTGTTTAATGTCCTTTATGAGGTAAGAAAACTTTCCTTTAGTCCTGGTTTTCTGAGAGTCTTTTTGTTTTAACATGAATGGGTATTGACTTTAACAGAAAGTTGTTCTGAACTCATTCAAATGTTCATATTTTTCTCCTCCTTTATTCTATCAAAGCGGTGGATTTAATGGACCAAATACAAGGTAACTGACCTATGCATCATAATTTCTTTGTTTTCACTCTAAATTATAGAATAGTTCAGCATAGAGAAAAGTATAAAAAACAACAATCAGATAGAACTACACCTGGTGACCACCCTTCGATATTCTGCCTTGTTTCTTATTTTTTTAGAGATAAAATAGTAGAGATACAACTAAAGATCTGTTCAGTCTTGTTTTGCCCTCCTTCCCCAGCTCTACAACTGATGAGAAATCTCACCATAAATGTTTTTACATTTTAACTTCCTATTTGTCCCTCCAACTGTACTTAAAATTGTTTCTCATGTTTTAACATGCAGATAAGTGACATCCGTCTTTGACATTTTGTACTTCTGGAAATTATTTTTGTGTGTCCAGTGTGGGGCAAGTGTGCAAGGGTACTTGAATTTGTATATGGATGACAGTCCCCTGCAACTTAATACCACTGATTAAGCTGCCAATCCACGGCCTACTCATTGTCAAGGCAAATGTGAAATGAGCAAGCACCCATTTACACGTGGCCATGTTGGGACCCTCTAAATACGGCAGAATAATATTGGTACCTAGGAAGACTAACATGTTTGTCTATTGCTGCACCAAAGCTGCTCTCAGTTAATTATTACAGATTCATATTAAATTTTGTTGTTAATCCTCACCTTTTTGTTTCTCTGTCCTTTACCCATCTATATTAAGTTTATGCTAAGCTTGTCAGTTCTCAAAAGAAATCTTTAAAATTTTGATAATATTTGATTATCAAATATTTTGATAATATTCGGCATAAAGAATATGTTTTAGTACAAGATTGATATCAGATTAATTTAAGGAAACAAGTATATCGAAAATAGAAAATCTTCCCTTTTGTTACCATGGTATGTTTCGCCTTTAATTAGGTCTTGTTTTATGTCTTTTTGTAAGCTTTATAAATTTCTCATAGGATTCTATATGTTTGCTGCTATTATGAATCTTAAAAAATTCCATTTTCTAATTTGTTTCTACTAATTACAGGACACCATTGGTTTTTGCAAAAGTCTTTTATATATTTTGACATTGATCTATTACCTAATGATACTGATAAACACTCTCATTAGTTGTAATAATTATCTGTAGATTTATGTTCTTATATTTTCTTTTTTTTATTGAATTGATTGGGGTGACATTGGCTAATAAAAGTATATAGGTTTTAGGCGTATAGTTCTATGATACATCATCTGTCTACTGTACCGTGTGTTCACCACCCCTGTCAAGTCTCCTCCCACCACCCTTCACCCTCTTCTACCAGCCCCACCCCCTTTTCCCCTGGGAACCAACATACTGTTATCTGTGTCTATGAGTTTTTTTTAAATTTTCAAAACAGGCAAAATCATTTGTAAACACTTTTTTCCCTCCTTCCCTCCCTCCCTCCCTCCCTCCCTTCCTTCCTTCCTTCCCTGGCTAAGACCTGCACAACAGGGTTAAGGAGAAAATGTAGTAACGGGAATTTACAGCTTGATCCTGTGTCTAATGCAAAAGTTTCCAAATCTTCACCATTTCACCATTTACCCTCTGTCAGGTTAAAGGAGTTCCCTTCCATTGTTGGTTTCCTAAAAGTTTTTTTTTTTTTAATTTGAATAGGTGCTAAATTTTACTTAATTTTTTTCTGTATCTCTGGAAGGAATTATATGACTTTCCCCTTTCAATGATTTAATATAGAGAATTACATTAGATTTTCTAATGTTTAACCATTGTTTCATTTTTCAATAAGTCTGATTTGGTTATAACAATCTTAGATTCCTTTTGCTAGCATGCTACGTAAGATTTTTACATCTATGTAATTGAGCAAGATTGAGCTATAATTTCCCACTTAATTGAATTGTTGGAAACAGAAATGTTTTCGTCTTTAATGTTATTAAAATATGTGATAAAAGGTATGTTATATAACTAGATACCCTGTAACTGAACTGCTCCTTTAGTTTTAAAATTTTGACAGCAACAAATGGAACAGATTCATATTTAAAACTCTACACTGTTACTTCCATTGTTTCCTCTCTTGCTCTCGAGGAGCTGGTCTGACAGGAGATTTCCGAGGGCTTCGGGAAAATGTGGATGTGGATTTTGAAGCACTTTCATCCACCGGGGGTCTAAGTGGCCCCTGCAACGTGGCGGCAGGCCAGGGACCGAGTGGGGTGGTGCGGACCTAGCAGGTCTATAGTCACCATCTCGATTTGAGTGTTACACGCCATGGTTATATTGTCTGCTTTAAGCCCTGAGGTCACTGGCTCATTTTCAAACAGCCTAGCTTCAGCTGTGCTTTCGGGGATTAAGAGAGAGTCTAATGTCCACTCTCAGGCTCAGCGGAACGGGGAGAGCGGTGAGCAACAGGTGGTCTGTGGGACGGGAGCAGCTGTCCAGTGAGTGGGCGGGCGAACAGCAAGACCAGAGGCGGAGATGTGTCAGGGGCTCCGCAGAAAACACTGGCGTGTCCATTAGGCCTCTCACAGAGAATCTACTTCAAAGAGCCTCAAGCAAAAAAAATGGGAATCGATTGTCTTATATAGTTGAAAATTCCATGGACAACATGCAGGGACAACTCTGTAATTTGCAAGACCCAGGGGAAAATTAAAAAGCGGGGCCCCATTGGACGAGGAGGAGTGAGTCTTCCCCTCCCATGGGCCCACTGCCCCAGTCCACGGTGAAAGGGTGCCCCTGCCCACGCCCCCTCACCAGGGTATTGCAATGCCCAGGGCAGAACACATTCAGGTCCCTGCCTCCAGTGGCTGTTTTGAGGATTAGACAGGATTTTATATGTGAAATTCTTAGCACACTGCCTACTACCTAAGAACTGAATTCATACATGGTATGGTGGATAAACGCGCTCCCTCTCTCCGTTTCTAAAATCCTTTTGACCGTTGCCTTTCTGGATGAACACTGCCGCTTGCTCCCGACCTTGACTGACCAGAGCGTCTCACTTGGTGGCTAAGGGAGGAATCTACGGGAGGCCACAGCGAGAGACCTTCTCCGGCGGGACTCCACGGAGTTCACGAGGCCATCCTCACTGTCGACGGGGAGTAAGACCACACAGCGCCAGGGATAATTCTGGTTTGTGTGGTGGGAAAGGACTCGGCCGCCTCTGGCTCCATCCGTGGGTGCTGCCGTCTTCTTCTCCTTACGGCTCTTCGGAATTACTCAGCCGGCTCTGGGGCCGTGAAAGTGGACGTGAGGCCCACCATGTGTCAGGAGGCTGCCCAGTGCTGGGAAACACGCAGGGCATTTCTCTTCTCTTTGTATTAAATGTTTATTCACAATACATCTACCTCCCCCACCCCTCTGAACGGGTGTAACCCTGTGGGTGATGTACAGTTAGCTTCCTTTTCTAGGTAAGAAATTGCTGCTTCTGTATTACAGAATTGCATACCTGAAACCTGTATAATTTGTTTAACCAATGTCACCCAATAAAGTCAATAAAAAGAAAAAAAAAAGGAAAGAAATTTTAAAAACAAGAGAAATCGCTGCTGACAGGGATTCTTACCCAAGGTTGATGAGTCAGAGAGACCTCAGGACTCTGTGTCTGGGGCCACTGACAGCTGAGTCTCCGTTTTCCCTACTTCGTCTGCGCACGGCGTCACTGCCGTCGCTACTATTGTTATCGTGGTTATCACAGGGGCTAGCTGACAGCCGAGTGTCTGCTTTCTCTGCTTCAATTGTACTTGGCGTTGTTGTTGCCACTATTATTATCGTTGTTATAATGTTTTGTCACGGT
>PVKM010029679.1:0-17640 GCA_004027735.1 Carollia perspicillata | reverse complement strand
GGGAAATTAGAAAATATTTTGAATGGAATAAAAATAAAACACAACACATCCAAATTTGTAACATGAAGCTAAAGCACTGCTTAGATGGAAATTTAAATGCTCTTAGTTAAAAAAATGGTCTTAACTCAATCAGCTCAGCTTCCACCTTAAGAAACTAGAAAAAGAGCAAATTAAGCCCAATGCAAACTGAAGAAAGGAAATAATAAAGGAAACTGAAAACAGAAAAATCAATGAAATCAAAAGCTGGTTCTTTGAAAAGATATATTGAAGGGGAATAAATGGTAATGGAAAAGAATATAATATAATAAAGATTATACTTTAAAAAAAGAAAAGATATATTGATAAGCTTTAGCCAGACTGACCAAGGGGGAAAAGCCCACAAACTACCAATATTAGAAACAAAGGAAGGACCTCACCACGGCTCTTCAAACATTAAAATACAAAGGGAAGCTACAGCCAACTTTATGCTCATACATTCGACAACTTACATGATATGGGCAAATTTACAGAAAGACACAAACTAATAAATCTCATACAAGAAGAAATAGCTAACTTAAATGGTTCCACAGGTATTAAAAACATTTGACTTCCCAGTTAAAAACTTCTAACAAAGAAAATCCCAGATCCAGATGGCTTTACTGGCAAATCCTATCAGATATTTAAGGAGGACATAATATCAATTCAGTACAAATTTTCCTGAAAATGGAACAGGAGAGAGCACTTCCCAATTCATGTTATGAAGCCGGCATCACCCTCATCAAAAGCAGATGAAAATATGCCAAAAAAAACCTGCACATCAATACCTTCAGACACAAGATCCAAGTCTCCAAAACGTTAGCAAATCAAATCAACCAACGCATATCATGACCATGTGGTATTTATCCTAGGAATACAAAGTCGGTTCAATATCTGAAAATCAATAAAAAAAATTTCATCATATCAAAAACCAAAGGGGGGGAACCACATCAGTAAAAAAATTATCATCTCTATAGCTGCCTAAAAAGCACTTGACGAACTTTAACATCTATTTATGATTAAATGCTACATACAGTAGAAACAGAAGGAAACTTTGTCAGCCTGATAAAAGGCATTTACAACTAACCGACAGCTAACAGAACACTGAACGGTGGGTGAAGGACGGAGGGTTTCCTCCCAGCGTGGGGAAAAGGCGAGAATGCCCGCTCTCACGCGGCTGGCTCGTCGGCGCTGTGCAGGAGGCCCTGGACAGTGCAGCGAGGGGAGTGAAAGGTGGAAAGGGCACACGGGCTGGAAGAGGGAGAAGAGCACCTCTGCTCACAGATTACACAGCTGTCTCCACAGGAAATCCCAGAGAGTCTATCAAAAAGCTTCTGGAACTGAGTGAGTTTAGCAAGGTCACAGTGTACAAAGTCAACGAGTATCAACTGCATTTCTACATTCTACCAACAATGGAAAACTGAAGAAAAAAATGTGAAGTCCCATTTACAACAGCAGCAAAATAAATGAAATACCTACATATAAGCATAGCATAATATGCTGAAAACTATAAAACTGACTATAGCTGGCAGACTCCAGGAGGGCCCCCGGTGGTCCCTGCCCCCTGGCACCACGCCTTTGTGTGAGCCGCCCCCTGAAGGAGGCTGGACCTATGACTCGGTTCTAACCAACAGAATCGGGCAAAGATGACCAATGGCACTGCTGTGAACTCCCGTCTTGCTGGCAGGCTCTCGACAGACTTCTTGGTTTGCAAGCTGCCACGTGGGGAGGCCCATGTGACCAAGAATGGAAGGCATCAGCCAGCGGGAGGAAGTAAATCCCACCACGCCCAGAGAGCCAGCCTGAAGCAGATCCTCCTCCAGTGGAGCGTCCTGATGGGACCCCAGGCCCTGGGCTGGCACCTTGACGGCAAACCCACGACAGACTGAGGGACAGGGCCCGGCGAAGCCACGCTTGGATTCCAGACCCGCCGCAGTAATGAGATGATAAACATGGGTTGTGCAGTGACAGATAACACCCCGGTTAACGAAACGAACGACCTAAGTCAATGGAGACATAGTGTGTTCAAACAGCAGACAATTCTACATGGCTATCAGAACCTTCCCAAATTCATCTGCTGATTTAACACAACCCCAGTCAAAATCCAATTGGAATTTTCTTTTCTTGAGAAACTGAACAGCTGATTCAAAAACTATAAAATTCCTAGAACGGAGAAAATGTCGGTGACTTTAGATTAGGCAAGTCTTTTGAAAAGTACCAAAGCATAGTTCATTATCATGTTTTATACTTTAAACTTACAGAATGGCTCCTATGTTGTGACACATATTGAGTGGAAACAAAAACGCAAAAGACTCAGAGTGTGAGAGAAACAGATGAGACAGCCGAATACCCATTCTCTCCGTTTTCCTTAACAGAACTTCCAATTTGGTTGGACTCACGGAATAGACTAGACCGTTTCTTCTTCATGGCGAGGTACAGCCACGTGACTAAACGGTGGCCAACGGAAAGTAAGTGAAAGGACGGTCCTAATTTCCCGAGAAGGATCCATAAGGAACGGGGGTGCTCCTCCACACAGGTTTCCCAGCAGAACCACGGCACGACGGCAGAGCCTCGGCGGCCACCTTGGATCACAAGGTGGACGACACACACGGCGGATGAAGAGGTGGCAAGTCAAGAGGACTCGACCCGTGGACTTTTTAAAACCCCTCTCTGTGCCTGCCCTGGACTTCTGTGATGCGAAAGAGAAATAGAGCTCAGTCTTGCTTCAGCCATTGTTGTTTTAGATCTTTTTTTAACTCATAGCCAAAGCTAAAACTACCTGCACATGGTGAGATGTCACCCCTCACAAAGGCAGTGCCACAGTGAGACTACTGAGGGACTCCTGCTATGCACATTAGAGAGCTGTCTGGCTCCAGTCCATTCCCAGCCTCGTTCCTCTTCAACCTTCCTCTGATACCTATATAATTCCACCCAATTCCTCTTTGCTTAAATTACACACAACAGTCTCTACTGTTAGCAAACAAAGAACCTTAGCTAATCAAACACATTTTATACACTTTAGAAAGATTTGAAGTGTTTGGGTTAAGTGCCTACTTGCATGAATAAAAGAAAAAACCGCCACAGATGTAATTCCAGACTCAGATCAGCCCAAGTCGTCCCACTTTTCACCTCATGCTGCGCTCGTGCCCAGTACCTGTAGCCCAGTAGTAAATATCCCAGTCGTTACTGGGCTCATTGATCAGGCGATCATAGAGGTTCAGCTGTTTCTCCGTCATGTGGTGCAGATATTCTTTAGCAAAGAGGCTAAAAACAAGAGACAGAGAGAAAGAGGTTAAAAGGCTGTCCGCAAAGAGAAGTGGCCCTGAAACCCGCGTGCCCCACCTGAGCAGAATGCAGTTCTCCAGCATCCCCCGCTTCCTGCTCTCATAGAGCAGGCGGGCTCTTTTGGTTTCTATGGATTCGTCAGTTCGTTCCTGCCACGGAGGCAAAGGGATTTCAATCATATCTTTCTGGGAATCTGTCGGGCTGTCACCTCTGTAGAACCGGCTGAATGACGTCATGCTGAGCAAAGGAGACGCTAGGTGGCGCCTTGACAGAGCAAGTGTCTGAAACAAATGAACCGCATTTTTTTTTAACATCAAATAACATCATTGTCATCTGCTCAACACTTACTAGGCACTAAGTGCATTTGATCTCATTTAGTCCTTAAGTAGTTATGCTGATACTGACCTTCCTTTATGGCTTAGGAAGCTGAGACTCAGGTTAAAAAACTTACAAGGGCCCTGGCTGGTGTAGCTCAGTGGATTGAACACGGGCCTGCAAACCAAACAACCACGGTTGGATTCCCAGTCAGGGCACATGCCTGGGTTGCAGGCCAATTCCCAGCAGGGGACGCACGAGAGGCAACCATACATTGATATTTCTCTCCCTAATCCTCCCCTCTAAAGACAAATAAATAAAATCTTAAAAAAAATTTACAAGGTCACCCAAATAGTAACTGTAGATAGAACTGAAACGTAGCTCTAACTGAAAACATGTTCTTAAGCATTGCCCTGCCAGAAATTCTTCAGCAGAAATATTTTCTCCTTCCTTTGAATTCCTTACGGTACAATTTGTATTCTCCTCACTTGACTGAGTTAAAACTTGAGCCTACAGTGACAGCATGGACCCTAATCCTCCAAGGTCTCCCAATCTAGAGAACGGCAAAAACTAGCAAGATGCAATGGGAAGGTGGTAACATCAGCAAGATGGCAGAACAGGAAGCCCCGCACTCTTCTCCCGCAGAGATATCGACTCCATAATGCATGGACCGATTCCCATTATGAGAATCCCAGAAACTAGTTCAGAGGTTCCTGACCCCCAGGGGAGCAGAAAAGCAGCTGTGTCAAAGCTGGAAGGAAAATGCATGACATTCCTTCACCAGAGTCCCTCCCCCTAGCTCAGCCTGGTGCAACTGAAGATGCTTGGTTCCTGGCTTCTCCCTGGGGAGAGAAAGAGAAGCCTGAAACACACATCCACAGTGCAGACGGCCTTAATTTCTGTCTCCTCTGAATCTAATTGCTGACAGGAAAGGGCGCCAGGCTGGGTGCTGCTGAGAACAAAGGTGAGGGTTTGGATGAGCACACACTCACCATGGTCACTACCCCTGGCTCAGCACAGATGCAGGAGAAAACCTCCAACTCCTGGCTTTTCCCTGAGGAGGTTAAGAGTTGGAATGTATGTCCAATGTTCCAGCTTTTGGGGGAGGCATCTGAGAATGGTTACTGTCCCACCTGTCTCAGAGCACTGACAGGACCCAGCACATGCTAGATGACTGGGGGGCCTCTGAGAACCAAAGAGAACCGGAGAGCTTGCTGCTGCTCCGGGGGACCCGTGGTACAGGAGACAGGGGCCTGTTGCTTGGCACCTCTCCCTGGAGAATAAGAAAGGAGTATGCATCCAAAATTCCTGCTTTTCAAGGAACTGCTCAAGAAAATGATTTCTGTCTTCACCAACTTGCAGCTTTAATGGGAACTGGAATACTTTAGAAGCCTGGCAATATTGAGACCTAGAGGAGCTGGGAGGCTTGTGGCTGCTCCACAGGTTTTGCAGTACCACAGATAGACACCAGAGGGAGGGAGAGGTTATGAGTTCCAGAAAACAGCCTGCAAATCCCTCTAATTAGGAATGTACACGCACGCACGCACGCACACACACACACACACAGAAGACACACCCAGATTCACACAAAACAATTGAGGGAATTCCCCAGAATCTCTAGCAGGGCTGATTGCTGAAGGTCTTTCCTTGGACAAAGCCAGCCCAAAGCTACTGTGAGAGGTGGCTGTTTTTTCAAAGGAGTGAATCCCAACACAAAGTTGCAAAGGATGTGACCAAACGAGGAAATGTAGCCTAATCAAAAAAGCAAAAACGATCTCCAGAAACCAACCCTAATAAAACAGAGTTATATGAATTGCCTGACAAAGAACCCAAAATAACTGTCATCAAGATGCTCACTGAGCTCAAAGAGACAATGCATGAACAACACGAGACTATCGACAAAGAGGAATACTTTAGAACCCAACAGAAATTTTGGAACTGAAGAATAACTGAATTGAAAAATTCACTATAGGGGTTAAAGAGAAGACTTGATCAATCAGAAGAAAGAAATTCTGACATAGGTCATTTGAAATTCCCCAATCAGAGGAAGACAAAAAAATAATGAAAAATAATAAAGTGCACCTGAAAGACTTAGGGGACATCAACAAGCAGACCACCATATACATTACGAGAACCCCAGAAGAAGAAAAGAGAAAGCAGCAGAAAGCTCATTTGAAGAAATAATGGCCCCCCAAAATATTCTCAAATATGAGAAAAGAAATGAGCATTCAAACTGAAGAAGCCCAAAGGATCTACAGCATACTAGACAGCAAAACAAAAGCATATGAAAGCACAAAGCAAAGGTAAATATCTGACACACCCAGAATACTGCAATACTGTAACAGTGGTACAAAAATCACTTTTAATTCTGATATAAAAGTTAACAAACAAAAACATGTTTTAAAAAAAGTCTGCCCTGAGAGGCATGGCTCGGTACACAACATAAAATATGTAATTGTGACATCAATAAAATGAAGGGGGAATAGAAGAACAGAGTTTTGTATGAGATTAAAGTTAAATTGTTATCAGCTTAGAATAAATCATAAAATGTTTTTTTGTAAGCTCCACAATAAACACAAAGAAAATACCTATAAAAGCTACAAAATAAAAAATTAGAAAGGAGCTGACCAGTGTGGTTCAGTGGGTTGGGCATCATTCCACAAAGCAAAGGGTCGCCAGTTTGGTTCCCAGTCAGGGCACCTGCCTGGGTTGCATGTGTGGTCCCTGGTTGGGAAGCAGACAGGAAGCAACCAACTGATGTTTCTCTCTCTCTCTTTCTCCCTCCCTTTCCCTCTCTCTAAAAGCAAACAAATAAAATCTTTTTTAAAAATTAGAAAGAAAACAAAGCATGTCTCTACTTTAAAAAGTCCATGAGAGACAAATGATAACAATAAACCACAAAGAGGGACACAGAAGCTACAAGACAGACAGGGGACAATTAACAAAATGGCAATAGTAAGTCCTACTACCAGCAATTACTTTAAATGTAAATGTACTAAACTCTCTAACCAAAACACATAGAGTGGCTCGATGGATAAAAACATAATAAGATCCAACTATATGCCATTACAGAGGCTCACCTTAGATGTAAGGATACATATAGGCTGAAAAGTAAAAGGATGAAAAAAGATATTCCATGCAAATGATAACCAAAAGTGAACAGGATGCCCCTACTCATATCAGACGAAATAGACTTGAAGTCAAAAACTGTCATGAGATAAAGGACGTTATGTAACAATCAAAAGGTATATTCATCAGGAAGATAGAACAACTATAAATACATATGCAATCAACATCAGTGCACCCAAATATATGAAGTAAGCACTGACAGCGCTGAAGAAACAGCAACACAATAAGATTTCAATACCCCACTTTCAATGATGGACAGAACATCCAGACAGAAGATCAATAAGGAAACAGGGGACTTGAACACTACAAAGCCAATTAACCAAACCCACATATACAGAACATGCCATCCAATAGCAACGAGACTGCATTCTTCTCACGCTCACTGGGAACATTTCTCCAGGACAGATCACAAGTTAAGTTACAAAACAAGTTTGCCTAAGAAGATTGAAACTCCACAGTGGAATGAAACTAGAAATCTATAGACGGGAAATTGGAAATTTTACAACTATGTTAAATTAAATAAAGCACTTAACCAATGGTTCAAATGAGTCCAAGAAGAAATCAAAGGGAAAATCTTGAGACGAAAGCCACAACATACAAAATATTATATGCAGCAAAAAGTAGTACTAAGAGAAGTATACAGTGGTCAAAACTACATTAAAAAAAGAAAGACGTTAGGCCCTGGCTTGTGTAGCTCAAAGGATTGAGTGCAGGCCTGCGAACCAAACTAGGGTTCAATTCCCAGACAGGGCACATGCCTGGGTTGCATGCCAGTTCCTAGAAGGGGACGCATGAGAGGCAACCATACATTGATATTTCTCTCCCTCTCTCCTTCCCTTCCCCTCTAAAGATAAATAAAATCTTAAAAAAAAAGACTTTATGATGCCATGTGAAATCATGCTAAGTAAGCATCAGAGAAGATTTAAGAACAGAGATTAGGGGCGCCCAGAGGCGGTCGGTCCAACTCCACATGGGCAATAGGTGAAATCCGATTTGGGTCTCGCAGGAAGACTAACTGGTCAACTATACTACAAAACAGGCACACAGTGTGCTCAGGAAACGGTGGAAGCGACGTGAATCTCCTAATTTTGCAAGATCGACCTCTCCTTGGGTCTGTCCTTGACCTGGGCTATCGGGCTGTTGGATACTCCCCGCGGTCTCCAAGACTAGGGAGGAAAAGGAGACTCAGGCTCTACCGTGGCTCGCCTAGGACCCTAGAACCTCCAGTCTCCTCACCCGCGTCAGAGCTGGGAACACGCTGGCCACTGCCATTTTTCCCGACTTGTACCGGAAGCCACCGCCCGGAAGCCCGGAACCCCAGGACGCAGGCTTTGCGGAAGACACTTCCCTGCGTTTAGCGGAAGTAGCTGTGCGTCTGACGCCCGTGGCGGAGTAGGGGGGGAAGGCGGGATCTGGGGGCCGAGAGCGGTTCGCGCGCTTCGGGCCTAGTCCGGACTCGCCGCCTCCGCCGCCATATTCCCGGTAACGGGGGCGCGCGGCCGGGGACCGGCTGGGCCGGAAGAGGGCTCGGGGCCGGCGCTGAGGCGGGGAGGGGGTCGGTTGAGTTTGGGGCAGCCGGAGTCGGCGGACGGAGGGAGGCGCGGGCCTTTGTGGGAGGGGGCCGAGGGCGCTGGGCCGGGTCTGTAGGGAGGGAGCGGGGCGGGCCTAGTTGGGGGCGAGGGCTGGGCCTGGGTGGGGAGCGGGGGCGGCTGGAACTCCGGGACCCTAGGGGAGTCTAGCCGGGCCGCCTTGGGGGCCTAGGCAGGTGCGCCAGGCTGGTGTTGCGGGTTTTGCCTTGGGCGTTCTTCGCAGCGCCGTCCGAGGGCCCCTTCAGCAGAGGCCTGGACTTTCCTGTCGCGCCACGGCCAGCTGCGGCGCAGCTCGGGTCGGGCCCGAGGGTGATGGGTTGCGAGCCGGGAGCCTCCGCGGCCTGGGAGAGCGAGGGGCGGCGCGAGGCCGGGGGCGGGGCGGAGCGGGTGGGGCCGAGCTGGGGCTGCCGAGAGGCTGCGTCTCTGGAGACAGAAGGTTGGCAACCATTGCCCTCCTTCCAACCCGCGACCCACATGCCATCTAACTGTTGCCTCTTTCTGGATATGCAGTGGCATCTTTCTTACTGTGCGTTTTCCGGGGTCGCGATCTGCCTTCCGGAGCCATGTCAGAAGGAGTGGACTTGATTGATATATACGCTGACGAGGAATTCAATCAGGTGAGGGGTCTTCGAGAGCATTGGGATTTTCCTGCATCAGTGGCGGAATCACTTCCAGCGTACTTGCGGTGGTTCCAAGTTATGCCAGGCCTTGAGGATTTAGCAGGCCTGAAAATGCCCCTATCGGGTTTTTAATTCTCTGTCTAGTTCAGACTTTCAAGACTTCTGACCATTCTGATTTATGTTAATTTAAGCCTCCAGGCTTAATTTTAAAGGCTTTGGTTTAAGAGCAAATAAAAATCAGGTTTAATAGGGTAGTGAGTCAACCTGTGGAATGTGCTGCCCCAGGAAACCAGAGATGGATGTCTGTCTTTTCAAAGACCAGCCACACTGAAAAATCAAATTTGTTTGCTGTAGTATTTGTGAGTGTAATATTGATACCTGTTCCTTTGTGATTCGTTGAAACTGCCGCTGGGAAAATGTTAGTCCCTTGTCCCATAAGGCAGTGCAAAGGCACAATGTAAAGATACTCTGACATTTAATTTCAGTTCCATTCTGATTGTTTTGTACCTCTAAGTAGCTTGACCTAAGTCTTAAGAAGTCCATAGACAATTTTGTGTAGTAAATTTTATTGTTGAAAATAATTATTTGGGAGATGAGGGGAGAGGTAAAGGTTTTGGATAAACCGGGTAAAAAGCAAGTATAGACCCACTTATATACCCTAAGTTGGATTTGTGGTGCCTTTATGTTACATCAAGGAACGTTATACAGTGATTTCCCTTGAAATAGTAATCTCATATACAGTTGATTTGAACTCTTGAGGCCATATCTCAAGAACATTCCAAAGTCTCTATTTACAGCTTATTAATATCTTGCCTGGATTGTTTTCAGCACCATTCTACTCCAATAAGCTGGTTCTTCGCATTGGCATCTTTTAATGGGTACACATTAGGACTTGGAGAAAGGGTAAAAAGAACAAAGTAGGCTGATGTGGCTCAGTGGGCTGAGCACCCGCCTGTGAACCGTAAGGTCGCAGATTGAATTCCCAGTCAGGCCACATGCCTGGGTTGTGGGTCAGGGCCTTGGTTGAAGGCACGTGAGGGGCAACCCGTCGATGTATCTCTTGGACATTGGTGTTTCTCTCCCTTTCTCCCTTCCTTCCCCTTCCTCTAAAAATAAATAAATAAAATCTTGGTTTTTTTTTTTTTTTATATAAAGAACAAACTATAGAAGGAAGGTACACTGCTTGGACTCTGACTTTTATGTGAGGCAACAGATGAGGTTGAAATATGTGCTATTTTTTTTTCACTTGTCATAAGTTTACATTAAGAAAGCTTTTAAAAAATGTGTTAGCCTTTTTAACCTGGAGATTTAAAAACATGAAATTAGAAGTGTAATGATCTTGTACCCATCGTACAGCTTCACTAGTTGTGCTTTTTAATAGTCAGTTTCTGGTGTCTTGGGTAAACTGGATGCATCTACATGTGGCCGTTGATTGACTTAAATGCGTGAAATTTAAAAAGTTTTTGAACAAGTCGAATAATTATTTATGGATAAAAAGGGTTAGTATGTTAACGTAGTTACAAACCATTGCTTTCCTGAGTTTTCCATGTTACTTTGAGTCAGACTTTAACTAGTCTTCAACAAGTTATGCTTTGTTTGTTTTTTTAAGTAAAAGATAGCAAGACAAGAAGACTCCAGCAGTGGAGTTGGTGCCCTGTGTGGGTGGATAGCAGCGCTGCTGTGGGAAATGGGCAGAATGGGGTCCTTGACCACAGGTCTAGCTTCCTTTGCTCTAAGAAAGTGAGATTTCATTATTTCTTAAGCAGTAAAAGTTATATAAGTCATAAATAAGATACAGGCCTTGTCCAGAGGTCACTGCTTTGTCAGAGTAGAAGTCATTGGCCTCAACAATTTGTGTCCTCTGGTCTCTTGTTAAAAAGAATTTTTTATGGGTCTGAGATAGGCCAAAGATGGTATGTGGGATCTAGTAGACATCCAGGCAATATTGGGTGCTTAGCAAGTTGAAGAAAGTGTTGGTTTTGAGTATCTTGTGGAAGGTTGGGGGAGGAGTGCTGCCCCCCATCAGAGGGTTTATTTTTGCCCAAGCTGGTTTTAATGTAATTTGGAGGCTGCTAAAAAAATGGTAAAAGCAGAAACAGGCTTAGACTGAAGACAGTCAGTTCAGGTAGTGCTTTAGAATGTTTTAAGGATGTCGTGGATTCACCCCAAACCGACCCATGCACAAAAACTTTGTTAGTGTGTACTTTGCTCCCCAGGGAAAAGGAACAAACTTCCTAGACAGAGCCCTGTGGTGCTGACTCCCTGATCGCTTAAATGTGCTGCAGAAGCCTCTTTTACAGAGTTGCTTTATTCCTGCTAACCCAGCAAGTCTGGAGACTCACAGCTGCTCTCTTGGGTAGGGAGAAGAACTCGGGAACGGCCACTGAGAGCCTCCTCTCTCCCCAGTGTTTCGTCTCTGTCCCGTGCAAGGCAGGCAGGCCTTTGCAAAGTATGCCCAGTTCTCTTCCCTACTTCCATCAACACGTATTTGTTGAGCTACTGCTGTTTGCTAGGCACTGTGTTGGGACTAGTGAGGAAAAGCAGGGGGAGCACCCATGTGCTCAGAGAGGTGTTCCTGGTGACCGGGAAGAAGGCTGTGAGGTGAGAACTGTGGAATGGTAATTATGAAACCTAAATTTGTTAGCTTTGGTTGCACTTTAAAGAAACAATGGTGTTAAGTAGGTTGCTTCGAGAAAAATCTGAGGTTTTATTATTGCCTCAAATATCAGGGAAAGGGGACTGGAGGTGAGAATGCAGGTAAGGAATTGTTATTCGCATTTAAAACTCTGCAGGTTCCCTTGTTAACCATGAAGCGACATGACACAAGTACAGTTCTTCCTGTGCCATTAAACACAGGGTTCTTCGTGAGACAGTCATTCAGTATTAAATGCATACGTCCTTTTTCTCTTTGTTTTTAGATTTTTGTTTTATTTATTTTAAGTGAAAATTTTATGGTAAATTAGGTTTTGCCTTAACCTAATCTATCACTGCATAAATCATTGGTTTGTTTTGGTAATCAGAAAAACTTCAGGCTATTATCTGTTTTGCCTTAACCAACTGAAGAAGTAAAGTGAATCCCTGTCACTAACAGATACCTTATTTCTTCCATAAAATTTTACCTCAACACAGTCCTCAGTAGGCCTGCCCCGTGCGTCAGAACAGTCCCCATCAACTTCTTTGAACTGACGGTCTGTGATTCAGAGGGACCATGTGAATCTTGTGACAATTTTGCACTTGTTGAATCCTTTTGCATCTCTTAAAGTGGTGAGGTCATTCGTACAACAGGGTCTTCTGGGTTGAGCCTGTCATTCTTGAAGCACCCTGAAAGAGTAGGTGGTTTGTCTAGGGTTGTAGTATGGGGGACTTCCTGGTGATACCCTGCCTTCAGGGCTATCCAGAGCTGCTTGTTAGTTTGCCACCGAATTGTCAGTGGTAATTTTCGTATTACAGCTTTCAGGCACACATCTCTGAATCCCAGGTACTACATGGAAGGAATCCCAGTTTGATTCCGTTGACCATCCAAGATGGTGTGTTTCCTTATTCCCTTTAAGTTCCAGTTCAAAGTCTTTGATTTAAAAGGAGCAACCTAGTGTGAAGTAGTGCTCGCCAAGGTTAGATCGTTGGAAAGGTTCAAGTGCTTTCTCCGCCTTGAAACACAGAGGCAAATCATCATAGCTGGTACAGGAATAAATAAATGTCTCATTTTCAAGCTGCCCATAAAAAATTTCTCTTGCCATTCTCTTTCTGACAGTTTTTACAAGGTTTAAACTCCTCCCCTATGGGGTTTCTTAGAGTATTTGTGGTCTTCAAAATTATTTACATGCCTCAGGAGGTAAGATCGTTTCCCCTTCACTTGCAAACTAATCAGCAGTACTATCTTAGTGTGCATGTTCTTTCGCTGTACTTCAAATTAGCTGAGGAACTAAAAGATTGTTTCCAAAATTTTGTGATGGTTTGTAGGTCTATGAGTTTTCTAATGGGTCTCTCCTCTCTAGTCTTACTTTTAATGATGGTATGGAAAGGAGCAAGTCATTGGAACTTTCTGTCCTGAGTTCCTTAGATGAGGAAATGACTCTTCAGGGAACTAGACGAGTTACCTAATGCAGGTTTTCCTTGATTCCCTTTTCTGAAAGACCTCAGTGACATGAATGGGCTGTGGGTTCCCTAAAACGCTCTGAGCTTCCGTCTCTTGTCACTTGGCAGCAGCATCTTTAGCATTGTTTGAGTGTTACAGCGCTGAAAAAAATGCTTGTCTGGTGCTTTTTTAAAAAAAAGAAAAAGATCTGAGATAATGCCATTGCAAAATCTGAAACATTAAGATCCTTTGATAGTAGTTCTTGTGTTTGGATTTTTGGTATATAGTGTTGGTCAGCTTGGGCTTTTATAACAAAATACTGAAAATGGGGTGGCTTGTGAACAACAGAAATTTATTTCTCATACAGTTCTTGAGGCTGAAAAGCCCAGGTTTGGGTTTTGGTTAAGGCCCTCCTCTGAGTTGTAGACCACTAATTTCTTCCTTTTTTTAAATCCTCACCTGAGGACATGTTTTTGATTTTAGAAAGAGAGGAAGGGGAGAGAGAGAGAAACATCAATCAACTGCCTTCTGTATGTGCCCCACTAGGGGATCAAACCTGCAACCTTTCACTGTACAGGCACAGTGCTCCAACTGAGCCACCTGGCAATGGCTAGACCACCAGTTTCTTATATTCTCACAGTGGAGAGCAGAGCAAAGCAAACAGTCTCTCACTTGACTCTTACAAAGGCGCTAAGCACATGAAGGCTTAGCCCTCAAGACCTCATCTAACTCTAATTACCTGCCAAAGACCCCCCTCCTCATATCACAGTGAGCAGCGTGGTTTCAACATATGTGTGGCAGGGGCATACGCTCAGTCCACAGAGAGATATAGCGCATAGGCCTGAAGTTTGTTTTGCATACCTTCCAGAATAGACATTTATATTGTAAATGCTCGCTCTGACATAGCTTACGATATGGGTACATCTCCTGTGTTCTGACCCTTATATTTTAGAGAACTTTTTTTTTCTTTTTAAGATTTTATGTATTTTTAGAGAGGGGGGAAGGCAGGGAGAAACGAAGAAAAACATCAATGTGTGGTTGCCTTTCATGCACCCCCTGCTAGGGACCTGACCCACAAACCAAGCATGTGCCCTGACTGGGAATCGAACCAGCAACCCTTTGGTTCACAGTCCAGCACTCAGTCTACTGAGCCACACCAGCCAGGGCTATTTTAGAGAACTTTTGATTAAACATCTCTAGTATTGCTCAGAGATGTCTCTTACATAGGTGTCATGGTAATGTATTGGATATGCATGTCACTTGAGAAATAGTACTTAGGGGAAATTCTCCAGAGTTATTACCTTTTCTATTATTTTGTTTTAATGTTTCTTTGATGAGTATTAGAAAGATCGGATTGTATGCTATGAGTTTTAGAGCTTCCCTAAATCATTTGTGTAAATCACGTCATTTAAACCAGTAAGTTCCATTCTTTTTTGCATTTTGGTTCCCATTTTAGCGTGCCTTTCCGCTGCATTCTATTTCTAAGTAATTATACTCTATTTCTTATTGAATACAATAGTAAGTCTTTGTAACTCTTGATTTTGAAAATGCATAAGGTACGGAAATTTGATTAGTGCATCTTAGATGTGGTCTTTAGAAGCTAACCTCGTGGATAACAGCCAGAGATGCATCTCTTTGCATTCTTAGTTTGCTTTCTTCTTTAATCGTGTACCTTTTAATTATCACGGGTGACCGGAGCTAGAAACATTGTAGGCACCTAACAGGGCCTTGGGAGAAAAACCTGCATGAGCATAATTGAATGAAATGGTTTTCAATGAGGAAGTTTTTCTTCCCCTAGTTTCCCAGAGTAGGCCAAGGGAGTTTTGTACGTTTTATAAAGTATCTGACTGTGGGTTCTAGGTGAAATAGAGTGAAACAAAATGAATGAAATGAAAGGTTTGCAAATCCGCCTTTGCTGACCCCTCATCTCTCAGGACCCAGAGTTCAACAATACAGATCAGATTGACCTGTATGATGACGTGTTGACAGCCACCTCACAGCCCTCAGACGACAGAAGCAGCAGCACCGAGCCACCTCCTCCTGTTCGCCAGGAGCCGTCGCCCAAGCCCAATAACAAGACCCCTGCGATTCTGTACACCTACAGCGGCCTGCGCAACAGGCGGGCTGCTGTTTACGTGGGCAGCTTCTCCTGGGTGAGCTTGGGCAACCAAAAAGGCGCGCGGGTGGGCTGGAGGGAGAGCACTGGGGGGTGATGGCATTTTCAGAAATCAATGTTGCACTGTTTTGTGCTCTGATGGGGTTGGATTTCTTTTTCCTGGGATCAGGTTGGATTGATCTCTGAAAGAGAACTATCCTGAGGACGTTCTGATGCCGAAGAGAGCAATGATTAAGTGGGTAGTTGCTTTTTCTGCCATCTTGTTACCACCCCTGACCCTGGGGCTTTATGTCTAGCAGGGTCATCTGTGGGATGAGATTTCAGAGTGAATACCTTGAACTCTTGTGGTCAGTAGATGGTCCTGTGATAATGATGGGTGACAGGGATCACAGACCTTGATAGCTCTAGTACACTCAGGGTAGGTGGTGATTGTTATTCTGCAGGTTACTGTGTGACATGTTTTTGGGCTGGTGGGGGAGGGGGTGTTTTTCCAAATTAGGAAATGCATATATGAGGGAAAGTTGCTGACAGTGGTCAACTCTAGCACATCAGATCTATAATTAAAAGCTGCTAGTAATCAGTGTTTGAACTGATGACCAGCCAGCCCAAATGGCAGTCAAAGTTAAAATAGGTTTTAACTTTCCTAGTCTCTAAAGGTGGGGATTGTGGTGGGGGGGGGGGGGGTTCCTGAATTCTGTATGGGTGAGGACAATAAGAAAAGCCTGCACTAATTGAAATACAGATGGGCTTTTGGGTTTCCTGTGGGAGGTCATGGCTGTGACTAGAATCCTGTGTGGGGGGGAAGGGTTTGGGACGTTCTGGGTCAGGGGAGCCGTGTAGCTCCTGACGTGTCTTCCTCTTCCATTTTGCCGGCCCCAGTGGACCACAGACCAGCAGCTGATCCAGGTTATTCGCTCTATAGGAGTCTATGATGTGGTGGAGCTGAAGTTTGCAGAGAATCGAGCAAATGGCCAATCCAAAGGGTGAGGTCTGGATTGGAAAAGCCCCTTTTAATTTATGACCAATGGGATGACAGGTCTGTGCTTTATCCTGGCCCTGGATTTCAGTCCCTGCCACCCCTGGCCCAGTACACTGCCTTGGTTTTGGCAAACGGCCTTAGAATGGGGACCTAGCTGCGGTGCAGTAGAGCATCCATTTATTGAGGGACAACGAAAGCTGATTTCTGATTTCAAGTAAGTGGGGAGGTCGTAGACTGACACCTCCTTGTCTCTGTGTACTCGATAGTAGCAGTGTTCAGTGGAAGCGGAAGAGAGTCTCTGTCCTCTCCGTGTCTAGTGACCTCACTCCTTTTTCATCTTTCTCCCTCCAGGTATGCCGAGGTGGTGGTAGCCTCTGAAAACTCTGTCCACAAATTGTTGGAGCTCCTACCGGGAAAAGTTCTCAATGGAGAGAAAGTAGACGTGAGGCCAGCCACCAAGCAGAACCTGTCACAGTTTGAGGCACAGGCTCGGAAACGTGAGTGCGTCCGAGTCCCAAGAGGGGGTACGTGGAGACCATCTGTATGAATGGGGGAAGGCTGTGGATTGTTTTCTGTGGTGTAGGCTCAGCCTACAGTGTGGAGGGATTGGGGGCAGGGTGGTGGTGGTCGTGGGTGGCGGCATGGTCAATAGGTTGGCCCAGAAAGGATGCTTGAGTACCAGAAGGAACACTGCTGGAAGTCAGGTAGGTTGAGGTTACAGTTAGGTTCTGCCGCTGAGTCATGTGACCCTGGCCAAGTCACTTTACTGCATGGGTTCATTTGCCCATCTGAACTAGATACATGATGTTTAAAGTTCCTGTCAACTCTAAGTTGTGTGTTTCTGTCTAAAAATGTCAGTGTATAGTGAATGGGCTTAATTGTAAGACATACCTCTCCATGAATTATTAAGAAGGAGCCACCCTAAAATGTAAGTAAGGTATATTAAGATGGCTGTAATATTATCATAAACCTAGATTGGAAGGGTGCTCTATAAGCATTTGACCGAAGAAGTGCTGGAGAATGAGAATGTAACTGCGTTTCTCCAGCATTGTCCAGGGGTGCCCTTTCATTACCAGGTATTAGTCTGCTTGGGAAGTATTTCCCATTAGTAAGGAAAGTTGCATCATACTGCCTTAGCTCACTGCCAGTATCCCTTAAGTGCACCTTATTCCCCTTGTTATGACCCTGTACTCACCAAACTACCTTCTGATACTGACTTGGTTTCCTGACTAGGCTTTCCTGCTGGGAAGAGAATGCGCTGACCAGCTGACACAAGTATTCCAGTCTGCTTGGCAGTTATATTTCTCACTGTAAATTAATAAATTGTCGTTCTGGTTTATGAATCAGTCTCTTGTGAGTTTGGTTAGTGTGAATCAGTCTCCTAGGGTTTGATCACCCCTAGGGGAACTGTTAAAATTGAGTTTCTGAACCTGCAAAACCTGAGGACCAGACCCTGGATTGTCCTGACCTCACAAGGTGTAGCCGCCCTGCAAGGCCCTTCCCGAAACAGTCAACTG
>PVKM010029678.1:0-17651 GCA_004027735.1 Carollia perspicillata | reverse complement strand
CATTTCAGTAGCTAAGGTTCTTTTCACCATTCCCTATCCCGCTACTGGAGGGCGCGGCTAGACAGGCTCCCTGGGAGGGCACTCTCCGAGCCCCTCTGATTTGTGTGGGTGCCCACTCCCCCATTCCCCTCTAGTTATTTTGGAGCCTGGGCTGCCAGCCACTGGCCGCGGGTTTCCACGTGCCTCCTCCCTCCGCCTGCCCACGCTCCCCGTGACGCACATCCTCCGCCCACGCAGCCTCTGCTGGAGGCGCCCCCCTCCCTCCCACCCACCCACCAGCCCCCTTGGGGCGGTGCTGAGCCCCTGGTTCCGGAGGGGTACACTGGACCCGAGAAGAGGGCTGAGTACAGCGTCAAGCAAAGGGGCAGTTATCAACTGGGCGCGGGACTCCTGAGTTCCCGCCCAGGAAAGAGGACGAAGGAGGAGCCGATTCCACTCCTAGGGACTGGGATGGATCAACTCGGCCACAGAGGGAGGAGGGAGGGAAAAATTACAGGGACCGGCACTGCCCACTCCCCTAGGGGACTGTGAAGGGGTCTGTCTGGGGCGAACCTGAGGGTCAAAGTGAGACTCCCTAGCGTTTCTGTCTTGTTTTTCAGGGTTGCCGTAATGTCTTAATGAGAGGACGTATATACAAACTCTAAAATGCTAAGCAAATTAAGGTGCTACTGCCTGTTTGTGCCTCTGTACCCCGAGACAATGTATTTATGTGTTTCTTAACATCTACTTGTGTATCTGTGTTTCTGCCTCTAGGTTTGTTTGTAAGTCGCTATATGTGGATTTAAAAATATGTACATTAAAAAAAAAAAATCACTGACTTGTCAAGCCCTGCCAGAGGCCGACAGAGCCCCAGCAGCCAGGCAGCCCGAGCTGCTGAAATGTCTGTTCTTTGCTTCCCTCCTACTCCTACCACCCCCGGCTCCCCTCCTACGCCCTTCCGTTGAGAACAAGGAATTTCCAGTCTTTAGCGAAAGGAGAGACAAAGAGACAGGCTAAGACTATGAGAAGCAGTAGAAAAACAAAGATAAGGGCCAGGGGGTGGGGGAGATGACAGAAGGTGTAGGACAAATACAAGCCTCTTCATTTCTTCTGCTTCTCCATGGGCCCCACGGGGGCCCAGGACCACTTCCCTCCCCAACTCACCTGATCCCCGCACCTGACCTCAAGAGTTCTTAAGAGGCCAGCAGAGCTATTATCGATTTAATTAATTGTCTATACATAATTTATTAATAATCAGCTAGTTATTTATTAATCATTCCTAGGAATATCTACATTTTCATCTAGCAGATTGCACAGCCCACTTCCCCCTCCCCCCACTGTTTCACCGGGCCAAATCAAGCTCACTCAGCGAGGCTTGGCTCCAATGTCACCTTCCTGGACCCTCTCCTTCTTGCACCCACTCCAGGCAGAATTAATTCCTCCCATTCCTTAGTGGCCTCCTGGCTCCCTGTTCCCATTTCAGTTATCGTTGCCTGCTTCATCCTCAGCCTAGGATATCCTCTGGGTAGGTCTGGCATCTGGCCGGCCCTCCGAAATGAATGGGTTGAGATGGTATTTCCAGGTCTGACTGACTTTGAAAAGGGCAGTTGACACAGATTTTACCCCAAAAGGAGCTGAATCTGGGCCCAACTGTTTAAGTGGGAGCTATGTGTTTTCCATGTCTCCTTCTTTTAGTTGCCAGTGAGTCTCACAAATCTGGCTCCTTGGTTTTGTAAAATGTCCACTATTCTGGTGAGTTAATTCATGCCCAGGTGCTAAAGGTAGAAGATTGGAATCCTTGCTGGTAATAGAAAGATATAAAGTAATGATGCTTCTTTTTTCCTCTTTCATTAACATATTAGAATTGTAATTTAAGGAATGTTGTCCTTCAATTTAGTCATCTTGCAAGAGATGCTTCATCCCTCAGATAAAGGGACTACCTTTAAGGAGTTCATAGACTAGTAGGGAAGATATATAGACAAATAATTACAGCGTAGAACTATAATAGGGGCACAAACAATGATAGAAAGATAGGGTGCAAGTGATCTATTTTGCCTGGGGTTGTGAGGCACAAGTTTAGGCAGGCCTCCAAAGGAGGTGATGATTATGCAGCCTAGGATTTTGAATTCTGAATAGATTTCTAGGAGGAAGAGACCATCAAGTCGGAGACAGCAGGATGTAAACTTATGTGGAGGTATGAAACAATGATATGTTTGAGAAACTAAAAATTATTCACTATTTCTGGATGGGGGGTGGAGGTAAAAAAAAGGGGGAGCCCATGGAAGTGTGCAAGGCCATTTCATGAAGATTATAGACTAGGGCTTCCCAAACTATGGTAATGGACCAGTTTAAAAAAATTTCAGTCTGCCCTGGCTGGTGTGGCCCAGTGGATTGAGTGCCGGCCTGCAAACCAAAGGGTCACCGGTTTGATTCTCAGTCAGGGCACATGCCTGGGTTGTGAGCCAGGTTCCCAGTAGGGGGCACGTAAGAGGCAACCACACACTGATGTTTCTCTTCCTCTCTTTCCTCCTCTCTAAAGATAAAGAAATAGCCCTGGTTGGTGTAGCTCAGTGGATTGAGCGCTGGCCTGAGAAACAAAGGATGGTGGTTCAATTCCCAGTCAGGGCACATGCCTGGGTTGCAGGCCAGTTCCCAGCGGGGGATGCACGAGAGATAACCATACATTGATATTTCTCTCCCTCTCTCCTTCCCTTCCTCTCCAAAGATAAATAAATAAAATCTTAAAAAGTTTCTAAAAAAAAATAAAGATAAATAAAATCTTTAAAAAATCAATGAAAATGCCAATCTTTTATTTATTTATTTATTTATTTATTTATTTATTGTTGTCTTAGTCACTACTTCTATTAAATTAAAAAATGAGTTGTTAGAAAAATGAAATAAAATCCCCATTTTATTAGATACAATAAATATAAAATTTCTGTCAAATTACTATAAAAGTTTCTAAATGCTTACATTTAATTTTGAAATTGTTTTATGACAGATCGGTAACACACTTTGAATAGCTCTACTGTAGTTGTATCCTCACATCTACCTTGTGGATCATACGAAGGACCCTGGACTTCATCACAGAAGATGCTGCAGGACCATAAAGACTTTGTAATACGGGGTTACAAGGTCAGATCTGCATTTAGGAGTAGTGTAGAAGAAGGCTTTCATGGCTGCAAAAACAGCAGGAGGTCAGCTTGGAGGAAACGGAAGTGGTTTAAGTGAGAGATCACAAGGTGCTGGACTTGACAGAGAAAAAAGGGCAGATTCCAAAAGATTCACATCAATAAGACCGAGTAATTGAGTGGCTGAGAGAAAGAGAGTTAGGGCGACTCGGGCTTCTGGCTTGGATGATGGAGTAAATAAAATGGAATGCTCCTTCTCAAAATGTTGGGAATTGTCTTCATCAATTATTCATTGTTTACAATCCTTTTCCTAACTTACAAAATTATGAAAACCAAACTCATTTGGTGATAAAACCTAATTTGACCTGAACTTTGTGACAAACCTGACCTAAACTTGGATGCGGTTATTTATAGTTTTTGTTTATTGCACTCGGGTTGATCACAGTGTGAATATTCATATATCTGATTGCAGAAATATTAATTTGTTCAATTACAGGATACTGTCCTATACCCTGTTGGAATTGTTTTTTATATTGTATATGCACCATATTACCTTTCTAAAATTCAAAAAAATTGAAATACATTTGCTATCCAGATTTCCCAACCCATTTACTCATCAGTCTTAGTTTGAGTTCTTTTGGTTATTTGCATAAATCAAATCCACCTGCAGATAATGAATATTCATCGCAATGTATGCTATAGACTCTGAAGATGATTCTCAAAGTGTTTTGAGCAGTGTCTTAATTATTAAAACAATGCTAAAAACATCTTGAGTGATTAGTGTGAAGTGAGAGGATTCATTTGGATGGTAAGGGCTACTGTGTTTATGGAAAACCAGTCACATTATTGTACACTTCATTTTTACATTTTAGCAATCAGTGGTCAGTGATCTTCTGGAATTGGTTCCCAAACTTGAAATTAGTTCCCCAGTTCTCTGGCCTCTAGTCAAAACCAAAGCATGAGCTCTGAATGGCGAGAATTTAGAAACTGGTAGACAATGAAGAATGTGTGTGTATATACACAAATTATTTTTTAAAATGCTTTTAGATTTGCCAAAAAATTTGGATGGTAAAAAATTGGACTGAAAAAATTGAGGAGATACTATTGTTTTATTAGTGTGGTATATTCGTCACTATTAATGAATCAGTATTGATATATTGTCATTAACTAAAAATCTGTAGTTTATTCAAATTTCCTTAGTTTTTACTACTTTCTTTTTGTTTCAGGGTCCCATACATGATACCAAACTCTGTTTGGTTCTTACGTCTCCTTAGGTGCCTCTTGGCTGTTACAGTTTCTCAGATTTTCCTTGTTTTTGATGACCTTGACAGTTTTGAGGAGTACTTGTCAGGTATATTTATTAAGGCTTTATTTATTTTTTAGAGAGTGGGGAAGGGAGGGGGAAAGAGAAAAAGCAAAGATCGATTGGTTGCCTCTCAGACGCCCCAATCAGAGACCAGGTCTGAATCCCAGGCACATGTCCTGACTGGGAATCAAAGAGGCCACCTTTCAGTTTGCAAGGAGGATGCCCAACCCACTGAGTCACACCAGTCAGGGCTTGTCAGGTATTTTGTAGGATGCCCTCTGTTAAAATTTTTAAAATATTTTTCTTGTGGCTATATTAGTTTTACGGGTTTGGGGAAAGAAAACCACAAAGATAAAAATGCCATTTTCATCACGTGCTATCAAGGCTATATAATATCGGTGTGCTTTATTACTGTTGATACTGACCTCTCCAGATCAGCCAAGGGACTGTGTGTGTGTGTGACATAGGACGACCATTGTCTCAAGAGTGGCCTAAACTTTTCTTTAAGAGGATAAAATTTCTTCTTCTGTCCATGGCTCAGCCCGATTTTGACTTTAAAAAATTCCTTATATCTGCCCTGACCGGTGTGGCTTAGGTGTTTGGGCATTGTCCCACAAACTGAAAGGTCACAAGTTGGATTCCCAGTCAGGGCACATGCCTGGGTTGCAGGTTCTGTCACATAGGAGAAGCAACCAACCTGATTGAGGCTTCTCTGGTATCAATGTTGCGCTCCCTCTCTTTCTCCCTTCCTTCCCCCCTCTCAAAAATAAATTTTTAAAAGATTTTATTTATTTATTTTTAGAGAGAGAGGAAGAGTAGGAGAAAGTGAGAGAAACATCAGTGTGTGGCTACCTCTCACATGCCCCCTGCTGGAGGCCTGGCCCGCAACCCAGGCACGTGCCTTGACTGGGAATCGAAGGGACAACCCTCTGGTTCACAGCCTGTGCTCAATCCACTGAGTTACACCAGCCAGGGCTCTCAAAAATAATTTTAAAAAATTCCTTATTTCTGGAAGATTGAACCTTCTCCAGCAGTTGCCTCCTTCCCTGAATTTCTCAACTCATTAGGTTCCATCATGGCCAGAGTTCCTACCCACCACTAGCAGATCCTCTTAAAAAATAAGATGTTTCAACTTCTACTAACATTTAGCAAACACCTGTTATGTACCAGGCACTCTGCTAGGTCTGCACTGTGTGAAACCATTTAATGGGAAGCAGCTTGATGCGTCGAAAGATACCAGGGTTTGTAGTGGTAAGGCTTGGATTGGAACCACAGCCCAGCCCAACTAACTATGCAGTCTTGGTCAGTTTCTTTTACCTCTTTTAGCCTCGGCTTCCTAAGTGGAGATAATATTTGTTTCACGAGATGTTATGAGTAATAAAAACTCTCTTGTTACTCACGTTCATTTCGCTTCCAAAAATATTCCTATGACTACATTTAAATCATTTAGGGCTTACTTTAAAAAATTGTTCAGTCAGGACCGTACTTATAAAGAGCTCTCAATTATAAGTTTTCCATAACAGAAAGATGAGATAAAAAGCAAACAAGGAAAACAGAAGGAGCTTGAAAGAGTGTCCATGGAAATACCAAGTTTAGACAAGGAGGCCTCGCCCATCCTGATTTTCTATTGGCTAAAATTACCTTCAATTGCACCAGTTGTAAATAAACTGGAGACGGAAGCTTGTTGTTAGGGGTGGAATCTTCCTGTCTCCATCGCTAAATAAGAGCTGTTTTGTAATAGGCTGAAACTGCTGCTCCCGCCCTCTCGCATCAGTTGCTAAGAGGCGGGATTTTAGGGTACGTCGGGGACTGCACGCTGGAAGCTCCGTCCATCCAATTGGTTGTTGTGGGGGGAGGGCCTTGTAGCGGATAGGCTGTTGGCCCTGCCTGTTCGGGATTAGTTGTTGGGGAGCGACACGTGAGGAGGCGGTGTCTTGAGACGACTATGGCGGGAGGAATGAAAGTGGCGGTCTCGCCTGCAGTTGGTTCCGGGCCCTGGGTCTGGGGGGCCGGGTGCGGTGGGACAATGCGGCTTCTCCTGGTTTTCTCCGGCTGCTTGGTCTGTGGTTCAGGTACCGCCCGGGCAGCATCTACCAAGGGGGTGGGTGCCGAGGGGGTCGGTCACATTTAGAAAAGTGGGGAGCGTTCCCGCGCGCGGCCAGTTAATTTGCGGAGTGGCGTGGGCGTGCGGGGACGAAGAAGCTTCATTGTCGGTGAATAAGCGTCGACACTGAGAGGTCAGGGCCTGGGACGGCGTGGCGGAGCTGCCCAAAGTGGGGAGGAGCCGGGATCCTTTGGTGGAGACAGGAAGGGAGGCCTGGACTGGGTGAGAATCGGTCCTGGGGACTGCTTCGTGCTGTACCGACCTCGGGTTTCCTGGTTAAAAGAAAGGAGACCCGAGGATCCTTCGGGGCAGGCAAGGCTGCCACTAGAAAAGGGGGCATCCCATTTATTCAGCAAATTAGGAACACCCTCTGAGTGTATGCTTCTCAGGATTCGGGGAGTGGGTGGCTGAAATGCAGTAATCTCTAGCTAGTATCTTCTGCTGTTCTGAGATCCTGGCCCTTGCCAGCGCTGTAGAACGGACCTGGAGCCTGGAGTCCTTAACTTACCACTTCAAAAAAAGAGAGAGAGAAAGATACAAGTGCTATTCAAGCAACAACGAATAGGTTTCTTTTGGAAATCAAACTTGATACTACAGGATTATTGGCTTTGGACTGGATTTAAACTTTTCCTTTTCTACTCTAATCCAGAAAACCTAGAGTGTTTGTAAGAATCTCGATCTACCCCTCTTGTTAAATGCGCAACAGAAAAATAAGTGAGGTTTCCAAACGTCCGCTGTAGGGAGTTGAAACTCATAGGGTTAAAAATAATTGTATCTTGTAAACACATACTGTGCTTTGTTGCTGCCTGTCTCACGTTGTCACTTTTGATCGTCCTTAGCTACAACTTTAAGGTCTCAGGATCCTTAGATCTAGTTCCAAAGTGCAGTATCCTCCTGAAACTTTTTAAAAAATTTTTATTTACTTTTAGAGAGAAGGGAAGGGAGGGAGGAAGAGAGGGAGAGAAACATCAATGCGTTGTTGCCTCTCACCTGGCCCCCACGGGGGACCAGGCCTGCCACCCAGACATGTGCCCTGACTGGGAATTGAACTGATGACCCTACCCTTTGGTTCGTAGCCAGTGCTCAATCCACTGAGCTACACCATCCACAGGAAAACTTTTTTTTTTTTTTAAATTTAAAGGGAGAGGGAGTTAGCATCCAGTTAGCATCTGCTTTTCTAGAGGCAGGGCCCAGAGTAACATTTATTTAAAGAGCTATTTGTGATGTGAATGAACTTGGGTTAGATGGTTAACCTCTAAAATATGATTGTGAATTGTGGGGATAAAAGAGAAAATAAATATATAGAAAAATGTTACATAGAGCTCAATCAGCAGTCTCTTAAGTTTCATTAGTGAGAAGAGGAACAGGTATATCTGCTTTGAGTAGGATAAACTCGAGGGATGATATTGGTTCTGTGTGGCCTGATAAGTCATGTGGGTGGAGGCTGCAAAGTGACAGTCACATAAAAAAGGACCTTTCTGAGAGTCAGAAGTACTTAAAGCCAGCCCTGCCTGGCTGGTGTAGCTCAATGGATTGAGCACGGGCCTGTGAAGCAAAGGGTCACCAGTTTGATTCCCAGTCAGGGCACATCCTGGGTTGCAGGCCAGATCCCTGGTTGGGGGAGTGGGAGAGGTAGCCAATTAATGTTTCTCTCCCTTCCCCTCTCTCTAAAATTAAATAAAGGAAATCTTAAAAATTTTTAAAATGACATAGGAAAATGCTTATGTTACCAAATCCAATGAGAAAATTATCTCAGGTAATAACTGGTGATCTCTATGGAAGAGAACTGGATTGCTGACAGGAATATGAATGTATCATCAATGTGAATTTTTTTGAAATTAAAAAAGTGGAAAAATACCAGAAGTGTGATAAAAAGGGCTGCCTCTGAATGGAATACGGAGGGTGTTTGCTACTTCTTTATACTTAATTGTACTTGCCGAGTAGTATAAAATAAATTCACATAATTTTTGTAATCAATTTTTTCAAAAACTCCCAGTGAGAAAGAACTCCCTGCCCTTTGAGGCACTCCACTCTGTCTTTAAGTACTACTTTTTTAAAAAATATATTTTATTTGTTTATTTTTAGAGAGAGGGGAAGGGAAGGAGAAAGAGTGGGAGAGAAACATCAATGTGTGGTTGCCTCTTGCGTGTCCCCTGCTGGGGACCTGGCCTGCAACCCAGGCATGTGCCCTGACTGGGAATCGAACCAGTGCCCTTTCGGTTCACAGGCTGGCACCCAATCCACTGAATCACACCAGTGAGGGCAGAAATTCTTTATAAATATTTTTTTTCCTTCAATGGACAGATCATTTATTTAATGTTTCTGAATTAAATATTTGGTTGTATATTTGTCCTGTTTCTACTGTTGGTTGGATATTTGTGGTATTTCTAGTTTTTAATTATATATAACACCTTGTATATCTTTGTGTTTAACTTTTATTGCATTTGGATTTTTCTTAAGGATAGATTTCTCAGAAATGGGTTTACTACATCAATAGCTAAAGTATATTTAAGACCCTTGAAACATTTTGCTAAAATACTTTCCTGAAAAGGTGTGCCAGTTTACAACACTATCAGTATTTGCATGTGACCCTTGACACTTGACAGCATTAGATAGTCTAGACTGTGACACCTTTGCTAATTTGATGGATCCAGTGTGGTATCTTAATGTGCTTTGCATTTCTTGCACTATTTGTGAGGGAGCATCATTCAACTGTTTATTAGCTATTTAATTTTCTGTTTTGACTTCTGAGTTTTTTGGAGTGTGTTTCTGTCCTGTATTCTTGGCCTATTTATTGGGATTTTTGTGGACTTTTAAAATCAATTTGGATAAACATTTTTGTATATTAAGGATATATATATATACACAATCTATTTACTGTAGAACTTTGCCCCACCCCTTTTAAATATAAGATATGTATTTTTAAGTGGTCACTTAATTCTGTTACTTAGATTTAGTTCCCTTTTGTGCTTAACGAGTGCTTCAGAATTGATACTATTTTTATGTGTGGTACAACTTAATTTTTTTTTCACTTTACTTTTAATCTATAATTAATGTTAGCCTTTGGTGTGAGGTGAGGATCTACATAGATTTTAATTTCCATATAACCAGTCAGTTGCCCCAGCATCCCATTGAATAATCTTTTGCTAAGCCCATTGACTTAAGATGCTAGTTTTTTAAGGAGGCTTTTAAGTATGAGTTGGATTACTCCTTACAGAAATTAATAAAGGCTATTTAAGAATTAGAAGTCATTTTTCATAACTTTAGGATTTGTTCCAGTCCTCACATACTATGGGTCATTTTCATTATCTTCTACCTAGAGATGTTAATTGATCAGTGTTGTTGATTGAATACTAAGTTCATGATGATCATAAGGAAGTATGAAGTTATTCACCTTTGAATAGCTGTTTTATGGGTAAATAAAATAAGTTTGATTCACTAAATTCCAAGAAGGCCTTTTTTTCCCTCTCCCTGCAAAGAAGTGGGTCTTTGGGCTCAGAAAGCATTTTCCTGAATATTTAATTCTTGTGCTTTTTAACATGCTGGTTAACCTATTTTAGGAAGGAAAAGGAAGGTGGTATATGTCCTTTTGCTTTGAGAAGCACAAGGTTCTAACATGAACATTTTGACAACTTATGTATGTTTAAGGTCATTTGGTTTAGTTCTGTGTTTCTAACCACTTAAGCTATGGCTGGAGTGGTGATTGTTTCCACAGATGATTATTTTAGGCTGAATATAGGTCTGCTTGATCTCTCAGTGAATGTCCAAAATGTGGCTGGCCAAGGTGCTGATTTGCATAGGAGGGTGCTATTAGAGAGCTTGGTTTGTTATTTGTTTATTCACAATTCTTTCCTTATATAGTGCAGAACTTGGGGAAAGGAAGGACTAGATTTTAAGATATGTTGCTTTTGCCCTGGCTGGTGTAGCTCAGTGGACTGAGCATGGGCCTGCGAACCAAAGGATTGCGGTTCGATTCCCAGTCTAGGGCACGTGCCTGGGTTGCGGGCCAGTTCCTGGATGGGGAGGCACGAGAGGCAACCACACATTGATATTTCTCTCCCTCTCACCTTCCCTTTCCCTCTGAAGATAAATAAGTAAAATCTTAAGAGAGAAAAAAGATATGTTGCTTTTTATATGACAGTTTTATTTCTTTGGGAAATGACATTGGAAAATTTTAGAGTTAGTTTAAAAATACCTTTGCCTTTTCTTGACAGGTGTTTCAAAAAGCTTGTGTTATTGACAGTTATTTGTATCTTATTACCCTCTTGAAAATAATAATAATGGGTTTAAACAAGTATAGTATTATATTATTGGTTGTGGGGGAAAGGAGGGGCCAGTGAGTGTGAATCTTGTTATTTTCAAAACTTGTAAATACAGTGGTTTTAAGCTTCATCTATAACCTTACTCTCTTACAGTCCCCAGAAGGAAATAAACTCTTGATCCATATTTGTGAGTGAATATTCTTTTAGTATATTTGTTAGACAAATGTCAGTAGGACTTCGAAAAGGTTTTATGAAAGATAGGCTTGGAGGAAATTCAAGTGTGCATTGGATAAAATCCTAGTAAGAAATTGGTAGACAAGGGTGCAGGACATGCTATCCGAATATAGGAACTTGGCATATTGAATATTTTAAACTGAGGGAATTTGAGAAAACAGCAGAAGCAGGAAGGTCACTGGGACCTCTTCCACTTTGCCCTTTTTTCCTGACACAGGCCATAAAATCTTCGTGTGAGAGATGCCCTCCCTACACCTGGAGGAAAGGAGCATCCTTATCTCTGAAGACAAAGGGCCACCAAGAAGAGTCCTAACACACAGGCCTTCCTCAGCCGCTCCTAGTTTACCTCATTTACTTTATACTCCTTAACCTGTCACGTTCCTCCAGGACTGTCCTGTCTTCATCAAACCCAGCATAAAAGTACATTGATTTCACGGTTTCTTTAGGTCCTCATTTCCTTATGAAGAAGGCCTTTGTGTCATGTAAAGGTTAAATAAATTTGCATACTTCTCTGTTTTTGTTAGTTTAATTTTCGGACCTAGCCAAGAACCCTAAGAGAGTCCAGGAAAACTTTTCCCTCCCCTACAATGTCAAGATCAACTTAAAAAAAAATTGGGCTATAATTTGCATACCATAAAATCCACCCTTTCAGTGGTTTTTAGTGTTGTGTATTCACAAGGTTGTGTAGCCATCACCACTGATGCATTCTAGAATATTCTCACCCATCCCAAATCAGGTCCCATACATCTTAAGCATCCTCTTTCCATCTCCCTTTCCTCCCAGGCCCTGGCAGCCACTCATCTATTTCCTCTCTCTGGATTTGCCTATTCTAGACAGTTCAGATAAATGGAATTGTTCAATATGTAGCCTTGGTTTTGGTCTGGATTTTTTCACACATTATAATGTTTTCAAGGTTTATCCATATTATATTGTAGTATGTATGAGTACTTTTTTTTAAATCCTCATCCGAGGATATGTTTATTGATTTTAGAGAGAGGGAGGGAGAGAGAGAGAGAAAGAAACGTTGATGTGACGTGGATCAGTTGCCTCCCATTCACACCCCAACCAGGGATCAAACCTGCAACCTCGATATGTGCCCTGACCGGGGATTGAACCCGCAGCCTTTGGGGCATGGGACGATGTTTGAACCAACTGAGCCACCTGGCCGGGGCTTAGTACTTCTTTGTATGGCTGAATAATATTCCATTGTGTGCATATACCTCATTGTGTTTATCCATTCATCAGATGGAGGACATTGGAGTTGTTTCTACTTTTTGGTTGTTACGAATATTGCTGCCATGAACATTTTTGTGTAGAAGTTTTTGTGTGAACGTTATGTTTTCAGTTCTCTTGGGTATATACATAGAAGTGGAATTGCTGGGTCATATAAAAACTCTATGTTTAACTTTTTGAGGAACTGCCAAACTCTTTTTCAAAGAAGCCGCACCATTCCACATCCTCACTAGCAGTGTCTGAGGGTTCCAGTTTCTCCGCATCCTCACTAACACTTATGTCCTCATTTCGATTAGAATCATCATAGTGAGTATGAGGTGGTGATTTTGATTTGTATTTCCTTAGTGACTAATGATGCTGAGCCTCTTACCACATGCTTATTGGTCATTTTTTCTTTCAATTTTATTTTGCATTGGTTTAAGGTGTTCAGCTTAGTAGTTAGACAATCATATGTTTACATAAGGTTCTCAGTATTTCTAGTACTCCCAACTGGCACCAAACATAGTTATTGTAATATTATTGACTATATTTCCTATGCTTTACTTATATCCCCATGACTGTTTTCTAACTACCAATTTGTACTTCTTAATGCCTTCACCACTGTTACCTAGTTCCCCAACCTCCCGCCCTTCTGGCAACCATCAGTTTGCTCTCTGTATCTATGAGTCTGTTTTAGTTTTGTTTGTTCATTTATTTTCTTCTTTAGATTCCACATGTAAGTCAAATCATGTGGTATTTGTCTTTCTCTGTCTGACTGACTTATTTCACTAAACATAATACCCTCTAGGTCTCTTCATGCTGTCACAAATAAGATTTCATTCTTTTTATGGCTGAGTAGTATTCCATTGTATATATTATATGTACCACAGCTTTAAAATTTTTTAAAAGACTTTATTTATTTATTTTTAGGCAGAGGGGAAGGGAGGGGGAAAGAGAGGGAGAGAAACAGCAATGTGCAAGAGATACATCAATCAGTTGCCTCTCACATGCCCCCAGCTGGGGACCTGGCCTGCAACTCAGGCATGTGCCCTAACTGGGAATCGAACCCATGACCCTTTGGCTTGCAGGCCAGCACTCAATCCACTGAGCCATAGCAGTAAGGGCTGTGCCACAGCTTTTTTGTCCACTTGTCTATTGATGGGCACTTGGGATGCTTCCCTATCTTAGCTATTGTAAATAATGCTGCAATGAACATAGGGATACGTATATTTTTTTGAATTAGTGTTTCGGGTTTCTTTGGATAAATCCCTAGAAGTGGAATTGCTGGATTATAAGGCAGACTTCTAATTTTTTGAGGAAACTCCATACTGTTTTCCATAGTGTCTATACCAAGCTGCCTTCCCACCAACAATACACAAGGGTTTTCTTTCCTCCACATTCTCTCCATGGTATATCTTCTTTGGAGAAATGTCCATTTAAGTCCTTTTCCCATTAAAAAAATGGGGTGTTTCCCTTTTTATAGTTAAGTTGTGGTAGTTTGTTTATGTTATTCTAAATACTAGACCCTTCTCAAATATATGAGGTCTGTCCAGAAAAAAGTCCAGCCATTGTTAATATAATGAGGACAGTTTGCCCAACATCAGTGTAAGCTGACAGCCAAGGAGAGTGGACTGGAATGCACATGCCTGAACAATGATGATGTCACTGTACTAGTCAGTGGGGGTGGTAGACACTGTTGAGTGAGCATGTGTACTGTGTGGCCATCACATTCAAAATGACCAAGTGAATGTAGCAATGAATCTGCATGAGATTTTGCATTAAGTTTGAGCATTCCTCCATGGAAACTACTGGATGATTCAGAAGGCTGCAGCTTTGGGCAACTGGTGATTGGCAGCTTCATCACAATAATGTGCCTGCTCATGTATGCGTCTCATGCAGAGATTTTTGGCAAAACATGAAATCACCCAGGTGGCTCAGCCCCCTACAGCCCAGATTTGGTGCCCTTTGACTTCTGGCTTTTCCCAAATCTAAAATCACCTTTGGAAGGGAAGAGACTGTCGATGAGATTCAGGAAAATCCAATGGGGCAACTGATGGTGACTGGGAGAACTGTGTGAGGTCCCAAGGTGCCTACTTTGAAGGGGACTGAGGTGTCATTGTCCTATGTACAATGTTTCTCGTAACTTGTATCTTCTTTAATAAATGTCTCAATTTTTCATATTATATGGCTGAATACCTTCTGGAAAGATTTGTAAATATTTTCTCCCATTTTGTGGATTGTCTTCACTATCTTGATAGTGTTCTTTGAAACAAAACTTTTAAATTTTTATGAAGTCTGATTTCTTTGTTTGTTTTTTGGTTGCTATGCTTTAGTGTCATATCCAAGGAACCATTGCCTAATCCAAGGTCACGAAGATTTACACCTGTGTTATTTTCTAATCAGTATTATAGTTTTTGCTCTTACATTTAGGTTTAAGACTGAATTTAACTTCAAAATTAGTCTTAGCTTTACCTTAAAACAATTTTGGATTGGTAGGCATCATTGCTTTTTTTGTGTGTGTAACTTTGTCTTCCCAAGGATTTGTTGAGGTTTTTGTGGGTTTTGTTTTTAGTTTATTTGAATCTAGCCATTTTTATATTAAGCCCCAGAGACAAAACTACATTCCCACTTAAAGTAGCACTTAATAAATTGCTAAGGACGATATAGAGCTCGAAGAAGAAGTTATTAAATGTTTTGTGGTAAAGAAGGTAGCTTGCACAATTTAAGTGGGAAGATAAAAGAGTGGTCACTTAAAAAAGAAAAGATTTTCTTTATTTTCAGAGAGAGGCGGGAGGGAGAAAGAGAGGGAGAGAAACATTGACGTATGAGAGAAACAATTGGTTGCCTCTTGTTCACCCCTAGATGGGGATCTGCCCGCAGCCCAGGCATGTGCTCTGATGGGGAATTGAACCAGCAACCTTTTGGTTTGCAGGCTGGCGCTCGATTCGCTGAGCCACACCAGCCAGGGCAACAGTATTCGCTTTTAGACCTTAAATTAGTTGAGACTGAATACAAAACTCCTGAAGGGGGAGAGTGTTCTGTTTTGGTAAAATCAAAGGGAGTGCTTACATATTCATTGACTGTTCTTAAAACTTGAAATGAAACAAACAGCAGGAAAAAAGCAACTTTGCGATCTTTTAGTATCTACTTCAAGTACTATACACATGTAATCACCATTGCCAATTCTGTTCATCCGAATCAGGAAAGGGATAGAGAAAAATCACCAGATGGCGTTACTGTAGCTGTGCCTTTTTCAAGGAGACAGGACCCGGCCATGACTCCATTAAATAGTCAAGCTACTTAATAACTGTGTGACTGCGGGCAGAGTCGCCCCTCTTCAGTGTTTCCTCATTTGTGCAGGAGGGGTTTGAGCGTGCCTACCTCGGAACGTTGTTGTCGGGGCGGGGGAGGGGGTCGCTAAATGGGACAGCGCACTGTCTGTCTTAGTAAACATTTAGTCGTAGCCTTTGTTGCTTTCTGGGTTAATGACTGTTTGTAATAGTTAAATAATTTGACAGAAATAAGACTGCCTTACTTCTCTTCTCAGTTATCTTCTTGTTTCTCAGTCAGTGACATTTTAGCCCCAGCTTTAAGAAAGTGGTCAGTTGAAATCTTTTTATGAAATGAGTTCTGGTTATTAGCTTGTTCTATTTATATTTAATTCTTATTTCCTTTCTTTGCATAAAGCTAAAATTGATGTAAAAGTGGCCATGCTTCAGGAATCCCGAGTTTATAATAAGACTACGGGGCAGCAGTTCTGTTATGAAAACGTGCTTGTCCCGAAGTGGCATGATATATGGACGCGGATACAGGTAATGGTTCGGGCCCCTGGCAGGGCAGCTTCTCTGACTGTCTGTGTTAGTGCCAACTTTGACACTCTTTGCTCTGACACGCAATTTTGAAAGAAAGTAGTATTAACAACCTTGGTAGAGTTGAGATTATCCTAAGTTGTGTTTCCACCGGTAAGCGTTTATGCCTACCTTACGTTCCTCTCTCTGCTCATTTGAGTAGCTTACAATACTTGACCCCGAGGTAAGCTAACTTCCTCCTCTTCCAGAAGACACTTCTTCTCTTGCCCTCTCTCCTTTACACACACCCCCTACACGCCCCCGTCCTTTAAAGGCCTTATGCCTTCTTTGACCTGGAAGCTGTTGCGTGTCTCTCAGGATGTAAACTCTTTTGCCTTGCTGCTCCTACTTTGATTCCGCACAAGATGCTTCATCAACCTTCTGAAGTTTCCTCTCGATAGAGTGGCTTCGGTCTCATTTATTTCATAACTCCATGAAGCCGGCTGGTAGAGCAAGAGCGTCTGGTCGTAATAAAGATTGAACAGAACGAGTCCTTTTGAAAATGTTGCTACTGCTACGAGCATAGTCACTGACACGGGCCCTTGTTCGTATCAAAAACATAAGGGTGGACTTGTGGTGGGTGTTTTTTTTTTAATGCTCTCTTTTTATTGTCTGATATAAAGATCATATTCCATCTGGGCCAAATTATAAGCAACATTTACCGTAGTCGGTGATTTGTGACAAAGGATTAAACTTCTCAGCCTGTCATTACGGGAAACATTTTCAGGGCTGTTTATGCCTGACAATTTTCTTAATATTCTAGGCCCTTGCTTTGTATGCTCTCTTGTGAATAGCTGTACTGCGGAAGTCTTTTCCTCCCTGTGTTCTGGCCCTAACGGTAGATTCAGGTCGTGTGGCGAGACGTTCTGACAGCCGCCTCTCTGTACCATGTGTTGTAGCCGCTGCGTCTCATATTTATGCTCATAAGCCTGGATCACTAGCGCCATTTCCGATTTAGATATTTACTCTGAAGTTGTTTTTGTTTTTATCGTATTTGTGAAAAACTCACCTTGATATTATTTGTGTTACAGATCCGGGTGAATAGTTCCAAAGTGGTACGAGTCACCCAGGTGGAGAACGAGGAGAAGCTGAAGGAGCTAGAGCAGTTTAGTATCTGGAACTTTTTTTCCTCCTTTCTAAAAGAGAAATTGAATGACACCTATGTTAACGTGGGGCTATACAGCACAAAAACCTGCCTCAAAGTTGAGATTATAGAGCAAGACACCGAGTACAGTGTCACTGTGACCCGCAGTAAGTCTTACCTGTGTTTTTCCCATGGATTCTGTGATGAGAAGGGACTGGACACCGGAGGGTATAATTAGTGAGGCAGAGAAGTCAGCCCAGGATAGTTCCATTTTGGTTCTGATTATACCCTGAGTTCACCACTGCTTCCAACAGTTTAGAGAGACTCCACCCCACGTTAAACCCTTTAGGCCTAGAATTGAGACTTCACTTCAGATCATTCTGAGTACCTCCTTACCTAGAGTAGTGAAGACGTGTATTCCGAATATTTCCAGTGTCACTGACCTAGCATTCCCACTATTATTCAGAGTGAGAGACCTGTGTTCCTGCCTC